>CADDXX010000205.1:1310359-1334483 GCA_902810485.1 Alauda arvensis | reverse complement strand
GGGGCGAGGTGAAGGGAGTGAGAGCCACTTAGGAGGTGTTCTCCCAAAGTTGCCCTAAACCAGTACACCCTAGTATTCTGGTTAAAGAGTGAAGTGCAACCTAATGTTAAGTGTTTTATTACTGTCAGCAGCAAGAAACAAAAGGTGTTTGTATGCGCTGCCTGGATTGCATTGGTATGGTCCTCTTTTATTTTATTCCTGTCTGCTGCAGAGAAAAGTTAGTTCTGCATCCTGTAAAAACTTACCCATTCATAAATAAGCCATGAACTGTATATAGTCAAATAAATATTTTACTTTTTGGATGTGACTGACACTAAGTCAATGCTAGTTTACGRACAGAAAGTTCTACAGTTCTTCAAAATTCAAAAATGGCCTTTTTCCTGATTGTAAGGATATATAAAAACAGGCTAACTGTTTTTGAAGAAATTATTGTAAAACAGGACAATAAAACCAGGAGTAATACTTTGAATTATCAYGTCCTGTGCTAAATATACTCCTAATGTTTAGAAAACATACATATTTACATATAACAGATCAATGTACTTTGGTTAGTTGCARGAACACTGAATTAACAACTAGATGAAACATCTAATTCCATATGCATTATTCTTTTGGTCCTGTATTTATAAGGAATGAAAGAAATCTCTAAGATCCATGTCAGATTTAGGCCATAAAATTAACCTTGTTAATCAATTGAGAATAAAATAGTAAACATTCATYTTCAGATGATTTAGCAGATTTTTTAGCAGAAAAGCACCCACAGCAGAAATTTGTTTTGACAGTGGAGAACAATAACTGAAACGAAAGTGATAAATCATAACCCTTGGCCACTTTTAGATAACATAACTTTTTTTACACCGACATACTTCTGAACTGAGTTCCAGCCTTTTTTCTTTTTTTTTATTTTTATTCACTCTCTCAAATGTTAGGAATACAGTTTACTGGAAATGATGGTCCAGCAGAATATTGAAGCTTTGAGGGATTTACATCTTTTAGAACTTGTAGGTGAGAGAGTGGCTAACAAATATTACTGTTTGAGACTGGCTAAAAATCAAGAGCTTCTGGAAAAATAAGCCCATGGCTTTGCACATGTAACTGGTACTTAAGAAAAAGACAAAACAAGCAGTGTCCAACTCAATAAGCTTAAACTCAAGATAAGGAAAGGCCAGATATATGCAGGATTTTCACTGGTGTTATTGGACAATGGCTATTTACCTAAGTGGATAAGAAAGAGTAAGAAAGGCTGAGTCATTCATTGAGATCTTTCAATAAAACATTCTGGAATAAGCAGAGGATTATTTTTCAAAATGCTTCAGGAACTGTGAATGCTTATAACCAGGCTTTGCAAATTTAAACCAATTGAAAAAAAAAAAGGAAAAAAAGCAAGGAGAGAAGGATGATAGAAATCAAAATTTGAAATTACTAAAAATTTCTATTGCCCCATTAAGCTCTTTTTCCTCTCCTTTGCATTTAGTAAATAAAGGACTACTTATAAGATGAGACATGTAGGTCTATACAATAGCTATCTTTCAGTCATGATGTCTACGTAAGCAGTATACAGAGTCAAGTGATATGAAATCTTCTGTGGTTACAGTTTTCAGAAGAGAGTATAAGAAAATCAGTATAAGAAAATTCCATACCGTAATGGCGCATGTTTCTAGTGGTAAAAAGAAAAGCAAATTTCTCTCTGGCAAATCAATAGTCAGAGGACAACAGTAGAAATGTTAACAACTTGTTTAAAAGAGTGCACCCTATCAAACAGAGCAGATAGGAGTCAGTAAGTAATTTGCATTCATGAAGGCATGAAAAGAAAATTGTTTTCAAGAAAATCAAAGAGGATTATATCTTAGGTATTTTTTACAGAATTATTAGGGGAAGAGGATTCAAAAACATGTTGAGTTTTTGGTGGGAGTATTTTGATTTTGGTTTTTTTAAGCTTGGTTTATTGTTTACTGTGATAYTTTTTAAACCACTATAGATTACTAAATCCTTCTAAGACATAGGAGAACACTTTCATCCTAAAGTGTCATAAATTAGCATTAGAAATTCCTTCATTCTATTTCAACCATGCTTATGCCCCCAAATGGCAATGTTTGGCACTGATTTTTTTAATKATCACCATTTCATTATCAGAAGCTAAGTGTCCCCAAAAGACGAAAACTTTGTAGTCTTAATAATTGCTCTATCTAACTCACTGGATCCTGTCAGAGCAGCATATACCAATCTCAGTTTGCACAGAGAGACCTCAGCAYCTTGGCATAGGATCCCCAATACAGGGCAGCTTTGGAAGGTCACCAAAGGAACAATCAGCAGRAGGAACCTTTCAATCTTCAAATCCCTAGATGATGATGACTGTCAAGACCTAAAGAAGGACATAAAATCCTAGCTGAAACCAAGACAGTCCATCATATTTACAACCACAGCTTAAACTACTGAAGAACTTAAAAAGCTGATACTATCTAAACTCTATCAATTTGTCCAGCTTTTGGTAAGTGGCTGAAAAGATGTTTGTGGGTCAGAAATTTTGACTGACAAGGTTAATGTGAAGGTTAAGGAGGAGTTTACTACTTGAAGCCTTTTGTGAATGAAGTTCAGGACACATGAGGAATGAGAAGTTTTCAGGTGTTTATGTTATTTGGAAGAAAAGTCACAAAGTCAAAAGCACTTCCTTAAATATTTGGTTAAATTTGCATGATACAAATAATAAGTTTTCTGTTAGGCACTCAGAATTAAATATTAATTGTGGGTTTTGTGATTTGTTTACAACCGTGAGCTGAAATTTTGACTGTTCTGAATGTCACAAACTGTATGTACTATTTATTCTCTCATAACATAGATGTAAAACTCAAGCTATTTTAGGGAGCCTTAGAATGATAGGTGTTTTACCCTTGGTGTCTGCACACAAACATAGGATCACATTTTTGGGTGATTTCTTAATGGCAACAATGGCTTACTTTGGTACCAAGGTTCAGTTCTAGTTAGAGCCTCTKTCCTGAGGGCCAGTTAGTCTTGTATGTTTTTCTGCCCTGGTACAATTTTAAGATTGTCACAAGGGGGATAAATTTTGTGCCATTTCTGTTCTTATTACAGTCTTCACATTGTAATGAGAATGGATTAATTTTGTTCCATTTTCTGTCCTTGTTACAGTCTGTTATGAGAATTTTTCATTTTATGGATTCATTTTATGACATTTTCTTCTTTCATTATTATCTTTGTTATGGGTRTGTGAATATGAAATGTGAATGAGAACACTTCAAGCATTAAAGATCTGTGAGAACTCCTGACAAAGACTGTAACAAGAAGAGAAAGTGACACCCAATCCATTCTTGTGACAATCTTAAGACTGTAAAGAGAACTCCAGGTAAAATTATATTAATCCATTCATAAGACGAAGACTGCTGGGAAAATGAAAAATTGAAAAAAAATTAATTTTTGTCACAATTTGTACATTGTATCAAACTTCATTATGTGCTTTAGAAAGTATAGTAAGTTAATAGAAAAAAACACAGTAGGGCCTGTACAGAACATACAGCTTTTGAGTTACATCTTGCTCTGGTCAGTGCACTCTGAGTAAGATTTGCACAATACATGATCCAGGTATCATTAATGAAAAATGGGATCCACAKAGAGCTTCAGTGGGAATCTCCCCAAGGACTTCAATACAATCAGGAATTAATCTCAAATCTTGTTTTTCATAATCATCCAGAAAACAAGAGACTTTCTTCTGTGAGCATTGCTGCAATTTGTACCAGGGATCTAAATTATTAAAATAAATTATTGAAAAAATTCCATATATATATATATGTATATATATGTGTGTGTGTGTGTGTGTGTGTGTGTGTGTGTGTTTGTGTGTATGTATACATATATGTGTGTGTGTATATATATATATATATGTATATATGTATATATGTATATATGTATATATGTATGTATGTATGTATGTTTCCAAGATCCAAATCTAGGTCTACTTACCATCTAAGTACTTATTTATACATAGGTATATAAGTACCTATCCAGAAATGAAAGTAGCAGAATTTTAGATCAAGATTTGGATGGCTTTTTTTATCCTGATAACTGAAACTATATCATGCCATCACCTTCTCCATTTTGGAATAGATATACTATAGGACAGCAAAAAGAAATGAGCTGCACAAATCAAGAGTAAATTTGGAATCACTAGAGATTTGCAAATTGAAAAACTAAATTTTATTGTAATGACAGTCTAAATAGTTTGTAACAAACAGAAAGCRAGTAATGGATAATAAATTTGGCAGTTTTCTGTCAGCTGCTGAAAACCTGCTCTACTAAGGTGTCTGGTGTCAGACACAGAATAGATAAAGGGTTTTGAAGTCAGATGGAGGAGAAAGAGCAACAAAAAACAAAACAAAACCAAAAACAAACAAACAAAAAAACCCACCAAAAAGGAAAAGACAAAAAAGTTTGCTCTAAATTAATTAAAAATATCTGTACTACACCTATAGYAGCACTGCAATATCACTGTCAGCTAGGATATACTTGGATTGTAAGAACAATCAGTGATGTTATCTCTAATTCAACATGGTTATCTATATCTCAGATCTGATCACAGCTTCTGTCTTGGAATCTCCTGGGGAAATTTAATTCCTGCATCCCCTACACCTCTGTTAAAGATTAGCCACTTTGTGAGAAAGAAAACCTACCACAACAGTTGTCAACCAGGCTCTGAATATTTCAAGAGTGACATAACAGTTGTCTCAAATAAAGCTAGCATCAACAGAAACAGAAGAACATCGGCTTATGATAAAAACAATTTTGAGTACACCAATAGACAAACAGGGGKGAAAAAATCAATAGGAGGATAAAAATTATATCAGGAAGAATAATTCTCTTATTAAAAGACACATATTCAATAAGAGTGCAGAACCCCTGCAGATGAAACCACCTTTCCCTGAGCTAAACAGTAATCAAGGTTCATGCGCTTGTTGCAAACTTGCAAAAGTTTAAACTACCTTGTGTTTTTACACAATGTTTGGAAAACTGTTCACCTCCATATTACAGGATTTGTTACAAACTGACCACAGCATATTGGTATCACCCCAAACCTTTCAATAACTTTGATATGCCTCGTTTAAAGAACATGAATTCTAATCATTAAATGTAAAAGGAACTATAGTACCACTCACAGATATTTTTGTACTCTTAGTTTTCTGCCTCAAAGGTAATAATAGCAATTTCTAACTAAAGGTATACAGAWTTGTAAAAGCTTTCCAAAAGTTAAACTCTGTACCTTGCAATTTTCATAGCATATAATCATCTCCATGAGAGATAGGTGCCACCTCAGTAGTATTGGTGAGATATYTTTGGGCACATAGTGTTCTCCTGTCCTTCTTTCTCTTTACTGAATGTAAATCTCTGCCATGAACTGTGCTATCATCAGTGAGGCTACCTGAGAGAAGTAAGAGCCTTACTCACATAGCTAACTAGTAGCCATTTTTTTCCAAAAAAGTTTGAAAAGAGATCTTGTACTTTGGTGTCAAGGATCACTAGCCCCTAGTACGTAATGTGCATGTATGTCACCTTGCATATTATGGTAGATGGGCATAATTTTTTTTGACTTTTATGAGAGGGACCCTTCAAGTGTACATTTGTTCTTTGAGGCAAACTTGATAAGATCAGCTGTATTTAATCTTGAAGCATAAATTACCTAATTAATATTAAAGATGAATATTCTCTTTGTTATGCAGAATACATAATAAAGTAGATTGTTTAGCTTTATTGCAGGAATGGTATCTCCAAGYTTCTCTGAATTTCACCTGAATTCATATTACACACAAAATCCTTTATTTTCTAGACARTTGGAATTCTGTTCTTCTTTTCTTCCCATGAAACAACTCAGTAGCCTAAAACAAAACAGCTGCATAAAGAAATTAAATCTGTCAATAAGATAAGGAATATATATACTGTTTTGTAACAACACTATTCAGTGTCGTTATCCGATCAACCCTACTGATAGACAATGGAGCAAAGAGAAATAGCTGGCAGCTGCCTTTTGCACCAATAATTTCTCTGTTACAGTTAGCAGTAAATGTTTCAGCTTTATAYATTTATGAAGATACATGATGTTTACAGTTAAATAATGTTTTTCATACATTTTCTTCAACAACATAACATGCTATCTTCTTTTAATGACTAAAGACTTTTTTAACTTTGTATATATTTCCATGTATTTGTGGCCTTGTTGATTTTTACTACATAGTTGCATAGCATCTAGTAGTGTTCCTGCCCTCTCTCAAAATTTAGCTAAACTTTATTAACAGGTTCTTGAAATTCTGTTTGGTCTTACTCTTAAGGAAAGAATTTCTGATGCGATCATTTTGTTTTTCACTAGAACTTAAGAGACATAACAAGAAAATAGGGTAAAGAAACCCCTGAACCAATTCCAAGGGTGACCTAAGGGTGGGTTACGGTTCTATCCCATTCTATTGGAATGCCTGCTAGATGTAATAATTAATTATCTAAATAATAAAAATTATATATATATATATGGATATCATATCATATATATGTACAAAARTTGTAGAAATCCTTTATCATGTGTGCATTTGGCCATATGATTTGGGCATTTAGCCACCTGAAGAAAGCTTCCATTAAAGATCTGCTTTGTATCTTACCATTTTGACACTGTTGCAAGTTTTGTCTTTTGAATCCAAGCAACATGTTTATCAATTAACTGCTTGAAGGACTTGGAATTCTAGACCAATGCTCAAACAACATTTGTGCAAGTATACTCATATTTCTATTCAATTTAAAGCTTCCTCAATTTTCTCAAGGTTTTTTCCATCTTTTCAATAAGTATATCAGATCAAAGGTTTGCTGTATTTAACACAGTACTTTTTCCTCTATAAGACTGTAACAATATATCTTGAGTATGTAGTTTTCCACTTTTTGCATTCATGGCACTTAACATGCTATGAGTTCAGCACTTATTGCTTATTTTTCACTCTACTTCATTTGAGTAGTTGTGAGATCTTCTACTTGCAATATCAGTTATTTTAACACAACATTTTTTCATGCACACATATAAAATTTAATTTTTAAAAATTCTTAATCTTTCTTGCAATTTATGAGATGGATTCACCTTGTGACCACTGTGCAAAGTCAGTTTAATGTGACATGGAAGCTCATGAAAAGTGATACCATCTGCTGATACCTTCTGCACTGTCACCCACCCTCCAAGAAAAAATAATCATATGTTGAAATGTTTACAAGAGCATGAGCATTTTGATGTTTTGTTGTTTCATTGATGCTGGTTTTGATTAGCCAATCTTGCTTTCTCAAATCTCTTTTCCACTGTTTTTACCCTCTCTCTAATGTCAGATGGTTATTGATATCCAATAAGCTTCCATTAGAAGTAAGACTCTCTTTTCTTTGATAGAAATAGATTTCTATTACRTTAGTAAGGCATTTTTTTTCTGCATCTCCTTCATTTTAAATCTTTTGCTCTAGATTTCTTTCCAGGGACTGAAAAATTGTAAATTTTTCCTTTGGGGCTCAGATAATTAAAAGCACTTGTACTCTCCCTTCCTTTCTCTTCCTCATAAAAATCTTTTTTGTTCCTTCTTTGATGGAAGATAGTACTGTTCACAGAAATGTTATTTGAATTCAGTTACCTTCTTCTGCACAAATTTACTTTAAATTATTAAAAACATTAGTGGGTTCAGCACTTGTAGTGAAATGTATGTCTATTTTTATGACTTTTCATTCATTAATTTCAGAAGCAGAATAAAGTACCATTTTCAGCATTATTATTTGTCTACCATATCTTTAGGGCTATTCAGCGTTGGAGGGCTTTAATTAACCTATTCTTTCATCCAAGGATGCTCCCAGAGCTCCCAGTTCAGAAGGTACTCAGAGCAGAAAAGCAAGTTCACTAATTTCCTGCTGGCTGGAACTTTATAAACTCTCTGTAATGTCACAGCCAGTCTCAGGTAGTCCTTGCAATTTTCAAGTTAATGATACCGGCCTTTTATTATTAAGATTACTGACTTTTGTTCATAAACAGATCCTTTAACCCTCCCTGCTGCTGGACCRTTGCCCTCTAGTCAGGTAGCCAGCAGTCATTCTTCTCTCTCAACCAGTTGTGTGGCTGTCCTTTCCTTTCAGTAGGAGGGCTCATGTKTTTCCTGCATGTGTGCCTTGCAAGCCAATCTAGCACTCTTTATATGGACAGCCACATGTGCCACATGTATGATTTTAAGAATTGTGCTGGCATTGCTCCTGCATGTTCTCTAGATCTTGTCAGATGGCCTCTGTCAGTAGGTTCACCACTTTAAATAAACTTTTTCTCTTCAAAGATTTTCTTCTGTAGAACAGACAAAAGCAGAAACTAATTTCACAAAACCTGTAGCCATGCACATGTGTTATTTGTGGTCTTTAAAGTTTATGAGTAATGGATACATATGCCTGTACAATATTGGGAAAAGGTCACTAGCAATAGYGCACAAATTTAAAGAGGAATACATGAATTATTTTCAGGGCATCAAAAGTGTTTGCTCAGATTGGTACACCGGAAAAGTCTGATCAGGCCGATCCCACACTCAGCTCAGACACACCAGAATTTTCTTAATCTCTAAATGGCACAATCTTATACACAAATATTAAAAATACAGCAGTCCTCCTATTTTTATAAGCCCTTTTACTATAGCAAAATCTAATTAATAAAACCAAYTGAGCTTATATTTTTATTCTTGATATTTGTACTATGAACAGAAGAACAAATGTTGAGTTATTCTTATATTGTCCTTTAGGGGGAATGTGTATGGAGATTTTTTAAGGTTGCTATAAACACTTCATAGTGGTAACACTRGCCAAAATTTTATTTTCAATATGAAAAAGCTGAAGACAGCTTTTAAAATAAGAAYTGCATTAAAACGCCACCAAAAATAAATTTCATTTAAATACGAACATTTGTGAAATGTGTAATGTTCTGCTTTACCTTATTTTATCCATAGTCTACCTATCAATTTTCCTTCACTACCAAGCTGAAAGGTAAATTTCATTTCCATTTTTTTTAGTCAGTTTCTGGTTTCTCACTTTTGTTTTACTAAAGTCTCTCTATATATTTGTAAAAATGCTACATCTTTTTTGTTATATTATCTCTTTTAAGCAAAACTAGTCGACTTTGAATTTACAATTAACAGTCATGATATTTTTAAAATCAAATGTGTAGGGAGGGTGTAAGTCTGAATGCCAAGGCAGGCATCCAAAGAATATGGAAACCTGTTTTGTGTCAGTGTTGCTACATTACATTTACAACTTAATCCTCTGTACCACTTGTATGAGCTAGTCTTGCTATTTCTTTCTGAGTCTACCATGTCTCAGCCAGTGTAGTCACTCTTCCCAGTATTCTGGAAGCAGTTTTGCTTGAAACCTTTCTTTCAGTGAAATGTTTTCTCTTCCTTGCACCCTGGAAAAGTTGTAGCTCAACTTCCTTAAGAGTYTCCCTATGCCTTAACTGCTTACAAACATGTTTCAGACTTCTGTTGATCCTTAACACATTGTTACGTGTCTCAACTGTGATTTGCCKCCCTAAATGGCCTGAAGTCCTGTTGCAATTTCATGCAGACAGATTTCTTCTTAGACAGTGCATTTCAGTTTAAGGCTTGACAGCATGAATCCAACTGAATTGGTAAAGTACATAGCTACCAATTTTGAGGAGAGAGTATGCACGTTTCTTCCCCTGCCAAGACATACTTTTAAATTTTGCTGTGTTTATGTTATCATATTAATTGCCCTTATTTATAAGGCTTTCTCAAGGCCTTTCACTAATCTTCATGTGAGAATTTTAAAGCTTTCATTTCTTCTGTTTTCATCCCAGTTTCCTCACAAGTGAGATAGCTGGTTGTCAGAAGAGAAAACAAACATTCCTTTAAAARGCGTGCATTGTTTTTTCCATGTTCCTCATTGCATACTCAGAGATAAGATACCTCTAGGAAATGACTACTGATCTGTGTAAACAAGCTAGCTGCTGAGATGCAATCTCACAACTTTCCCGCTGGCTTGTCCAAGGTTATACATCAGATCCATCTTTTAGAAGGATTTCCCAGCCCAGACCTGCCTAGAAAAAAAGGAGGAAGGCTATCTGGCAAGCTGAGCACAAGTATTATCCTGCCAGGCTACAAGTAAGCAATCTTATTGTTTTAAGAAATAGCACAGGAATAATCTGATTAAGTAGTTGAAATCTACAATGCCAAGCTATCTTGGTTTGGAAAGACAGGTATCTGCCAGAGAAAAGCCAGAGCCTCCATTGCAATGGAGAATGTAAAACCTCTCCCTCCAACTTATTATATATTTGAAATTAAGGAGCTTTCAGGCAAAAGATATGGGACTAGGAATAACAGTACTTTACTAGGGCAAGTAAAAATGTAGTAGTACAAAACACAAACAAAACAAAAAGAAAACACTGACGGAGTCAGAATATGACCTGACACCCTGTTGGTSAGGGTGTTAGTAAGAATACAGTGAAGTCTTCCTGGAGTGACAGGTCATCTATAGAGATGATACTGTAGAAGGGTGKTYATTTCTTTCAGAGGGTCCAGTGGTGATGAGATGGGTTTAGTCTTCCTCTGGGAAATCCAGTGGAAAAACTGGCTGCCCTGGTGCTCTGAGTCTCAGGTTTTATCCAGGTAGGAATGCTGGGCTCCTCCCAATCCCCAATCTCACAATGGGATGATGCGATTTTATCAGTTGTGCAGTGAGCCTTCATGGCCCATTAACAGCAGATATTCCCCTGGAGGGAGGATGGGTCGTGGAAGAACACTGCCCCACCTGGTTTTAACAGCTGGCCCATTAAGAGAAGACACCCACCCCCTCCCTCACAGAGTTAGAAGAGATGCAATAAAACACCTCCCCAACCAGTTTCAACAGATAGCAAATAGAATACATACTTTTGGTAACATCTTGCATTGCAACCCAAGACACAGACTGAACTTGTGATATGGAGCCACTAATATGCTTTACACCATGAAGGTTTCATATAAGATCCAGGGCACAGAGCAAAATAATTGAGCTTCTAACACATAATGGAAGTAGCAGTACAAAGTGGAAGTTACAGTGTGGTACTTGAGTTTTCCAGTATACCAAAATATGAGATTATGTGTCTACTTCTCTACATGTCAAAAAATATCCCACATTTTTTGAAGTACTACAGAAAAAGCAAAGACAAAAAAAAAAAAAAAAAGACCCCCATATTTGCACAGACTTTATTTCACTTTCAAGATACAGCTTAATATTCTTATTAGTGTGCTGTTTTCAGCCTCAGACTTAATAATGTGTGATGCACCCTAAAATGTATTTCAAAAAACTAATGATGTAATTTGTGTTAAGGAGGCAGCCTTTCTATAAATCCTGTCTAATAACTCCCTCATTATTTTTTGATGTCTTTATTCAAAGATCTACAGAAATTTAAAGGGAGTTTTATTTAAATTCAGCATTATAACAACAATAGGTTTCCTAGAATAAGTTYTTTCTGAGAACTTTCAAAGTACTTTCAAATGAGGTTAAGAAAATTTTCATATGATATTCTTACTCCCTAYAGCATTTTAAAAGATGTACCATGGGGTTTGTGGTTTTTCTTGGATTTTTGTTTGTTTGCTTGTTTGTTTTTATTTCCCATGCCTTTCTGAAGGAGATAGCAATCATTTATATCAGCTAAGCATTTTTCTTGAATAACAGTGAGCTGATAGAGATGACCAGTGGTCATTTTAGCTGATCCAACTATTTGTCAATAGTGAGACAGGGTAGAAGGTGATACAGATTCCATTTAATTTTACTACAACCCAGGAAGTTTTTCCCTCCTAATATATCAGTGGTATTTTTCTACATTTGTATCAAAAAAGACCTCATCAACTGACTTTTCTTGGGACAGATAAGATACTGTGTCTTTTCTACAAACAAAGATAAATCTGTGTAGGGGTGTAAGTGACAAGCAAGTGAATTCTGAGCTATTATTTACTCACCACTCAACAAAGATAGAAACTGGAACATACTTTAACTTTTTTAATCATGGCAGGTCACACATGTTCAATCACACTAAGCAGACCTATTTACAGAAAAGCTCTTTAGGTCTTAGAGCTCATCTCACAGAGATTCTTCAGGATCTCCAAAGCACAGATATCTRTTACATCAATCTTGTCTCTATTAGAAAGCAATGTACTCCCTCTTTTCCAACCTATATTAACATCTTTAGTTGCAGGATGATAGATAGGTGATAGGCAATGAGGGTTCATTTTACATCTTTGTTATCCTACTATGCATAGATCTGCATCAKGCAAGGGGTTTTTTATCAGCTGCAGCTGATAGTGCTGAAGGTGCTGTGTGCTGTTTCATCAAAATCCAAAGGCAGTTCCAAATGTTAGCAGACAGTAGAGTTGAAATAAAGCCTCTGCGCTTGTTGTCTGCAACTATACTTGTTGGTCAAAGTAATTGCACTGCCTGTTTGAAGACATATGCATTCAGGCACCTCAAGGAGAAAGCTATAGCATGAATACATGGTTTGTGGCTGTCAAAAGGCTGTGAAAAAAAAGGAAAGAATAAAAAAAGTTTCCAAAGAGARGTAGTAAAGAAATGCAAACTATTCACATCTGGCTAGTCCATAAAAGCAGACCACTTCATAAAAGTAGGCCACACCAGTTTAATTTTCCTCAAGTGTAAAGGAGTAAGAGCTATTGTGAATTTTACCTGTGTTCTTACAGACCTCTACAAATTGACACTAACTTATGCCCCCTGCCTTCTAGCTTTTATATCCAAATATCMTCTGTTACACCATGCTTGTACCCTTCCCATGAAAGCTTCTGGCAGAAGCACTGGCACTGATTTAATGAAATCCTCCTCTCTTGTTGATCACGGAGAACATACAGTTGTAGCTTCAGAACACATTTACACCCCACTCATCATGGAACTGTGCTAAGTKACATATAGCTGCCTTAAAGAAGTCATGCTGGCTTTGAATACACTGTTCTTCTTTTGTCCTTGCTCTGGATCACAATTTCTCCAGGAATTACCAGGGAAATCTGATTTTCATTTGATTGGAGTTTACAGATTATCCCAAACAGAACATCTTATCTCATTTCTTAAGAAGACACACAAGTGCCCTTCTTTAGGCCAGCATCTGWAATCAGTGGTGAGAGTCCTGTGTCTGCACCATGACCAAAATAGAAACCCTTTCATCTAAATACCCGTATTTAGTTGAGATACAAAGAACTAGATTTGGCCTTCAGAAAAGAAAATCAATATATAGAATGGAAGTATAAACTAAGTAACAAAACACAGATTAACCATCTTTGTCCTGTATTAACATCCTTCCCTTCATATTTATGCTTTCCGTATAACTATTTTTACACTGAATTAAAAATAAAATTAAAAATGCTTTTTAATTGAAAACAAATTAATTGTCCCTTAAATGGATGTTAAAACTGCTGGAATGAGCCCTGTATTCTAACATCCAATAAGAATAATAATTTCTGTACTGTAGAGATAACATTTGCATCATATAATGAAAAGAATGGGATAACAATTACTTTGCCTTATTGAAGAGGTAAGTAAATTGAGCTTGAAAATGCCTATGAATAGAAACCGTGGAAGTTTGATTTTCCCATGGGAGGCTTAACCAAAATATTAGTTCTTTTCTTTGAAAAAAACCCCARCTTTTTTGAAAATAAGTGTGGATTTTGCATTTTAATTAGAGCTGAGACCTTCTCCCTGTTGACTACRAGCTTTCTTTGAGTTACTGGCCCCAGAAATAAATTCTGAAATTAAGAAGCCTCCACTTACGTKGATGAAAGATAAAAGATGAAAAGTAAAGATACTTTCTCTGGCTTTGACCTATTCTGGGAAGTAAAATCAGTAAAATGAGACAAAAATAGTGACCAAATTCAAATACTCCATTTCTTTTAAAAATCCAATGAAAAACGTTTTTCAGTTTCATRTGAATGAATGGCATAAGTGAATGCCAAGGGGCAGTTTTAAGTCCTACCCTGAAYAATCTCTTTTTAAAGAGAATTTACAAAGTTAGATTATATATTACAATAAGCTTGCCAATTTTAGTAGTTGGCTTACCTTAAAAATAGAGAAAATATTTTTTGTCTGTCTGTTCACACAACTTATCTAAATTGCCTTTCCTTTTCTCAAGTTTTCCGCTTTTGATCAAAAGAAAGGTGTCAAGTCAAAATATTAAATTTAAAAACACATCTTCAATCTCACAATTATTTGAAAACCTATTTCACAGATTTGTCAGCTCTTGAGCAATGTCTCATTTATCTAAGCCGGGTTAACTTAGTTTCGGAACATTATTGCTAAGTTCCCAGAAAGTGAGATTTTGCCTAAGATACCACACTCAGGAGCATCTATTGTTTTTCTCTGTTCTGGACAGGAACAAACATGGATGAAGTTTAAGACAAACTATATTGAGTCACAGAGAATCTAATGGGATTAGAAGGCAAAATTATGAGAAAGTTCTATGTGTCACATGCGCAGAAGGGTAACTAARTTAGACCACTCACTGATATTTGTTAATTCTTCATTTCATGTTTTCATCATATTTATATTGTTGATATTTACATTTATATTTTTCTATATGTTATGGGTATGTTTGCATTATGTGCAATTCTGGGGAAGTTACTGGTGCTATAAATTTGCCTGGGATGAATAAATTTCCAATGGGACCACTTGAAGCTTTAGCACGGAAAAATTTCTGGGTAATAGGAGATGAAGAGAGTGTTTTCTTACAGACCAGAGATGAAGATGGGTCTATAAATTGTGGCATTCTTTCTGAAGAGTAAAAGATCTTAAAGAAGAGCAAACCCAGTGGAAAAGAAGAGTTGATGTAGGAAATTAGTAATATGTGAAGACTTGCTGGCTAGGCAACACAGTTACAAGGTTTTGCAATGAAAGAAAAAGTACAAGTGGTAGGAACCAGACTTGTCAGTTGTCTCTCAAAGATATGAAAATTAAGTCCTTGAAAACATCACTTTTCTTTAGGAAAAGGATTGTTTCTTGTCTCCTACTTTGTCTTCTTGCCCTCATTTCCATTGCTCTCTCTCCTAAGATATTGGGATGTTAAGGATGTTTCATTCATCACCTGTCAGCAGGGCTGAAGAGCTCATTGAACACTCGTGCTCACAYGTAATTTCCTCAATTTTCCCAGTGAGTTTTCCAACAGTATTTTATAATGACAGGTAGAAATCCAGGTAGAAATGACAGGTAGAAATGGTAACTCGTTGTTGCCAATTCAGAGTTACTAAGTTTTCTAAAGGCATAGTGCTGAATGAAACAAATACCTCTTTTGGATGCATATAGCTGGCATTCATCAAGAAAAGACCTAGCAGGATATTCAAAGAGCTAGTTAAGGTAGTTCTGAAAGCATTACACAAAATAAATTGCTGTGAAGTTTCCAATATGTTTTTCTTCCTTTGTGTTCCTTAACAGAAGGAATAGGATAAATCAGCTTCTTTATTCAGTTTTTGCAGGCCTGGGGTAAAAAGATATCTTTCAGTTGGAGAAAAGGTAAGCCTAAKTTAATATGAAATGGAAGGAAAAACACAAATATAAATGTTTGATCTGCCTTTTTACATTGTTTGTTATATTTGCATATTACTCATTGAAGTACACTAGATGATAGTAATAAAGTCAAGTTTACAGAAGTATTGAAACTTCCATTGAAATGGAAATAACAAAAACCATTGTAGAACAGTGTGATCATATGCAGAATCCTCATAAACATAATCCTCACTTCCTCATAAACATTTCTCTAAAGAAAATAGTTTGTAAATTAGATTGTAAAATAAAGTGTCCAGTGACACCAGGGTGTTGTTTATCACAGTTAGTCCTCTGTAAATGARAATCTGAGGGACAAAAATAATAATAATTGTAAAACTTGATTAAAATGGATCAGTTTGGAAAGCTCAAACACAAAGATACCAACCTTTTAAGTAAATACATGTGCAGAAGAATTTCCAAGCTTTTAATACTGCAACACACASGAGATATGTTGTTATTCCCATGAGTAGAAGACTTTAGTACCTATGAGACTTATTAAGAAATCACAAGATGTGAAATTGATATTGGATAAACTATCRTACTGTCACATTAAATTCTGCATTCACTCTTGTGCTCTTCCTATGAGAAAGGGCAGACCTGAAGTAGATGTGCTTCATGGTTCTATTTCATAGTGCTATTTCACAGCATACCATTCTTATCTCACAATTTATTTTTTTTAAAAATATGGCTTCTAAATAATAAGAGGTTTGAAGTTTTCACTTGTAAGTCTGTTTGTGCCCTGCTTCCATTTGTTCATTAGGAGGTCATCTGTACATGATCATATACTRTTTTTTCACATGCTTTAAAGAAGARAAAGAAACRAGATATTCAATTCACAGAAACRAAAGTAGAACTTAGGAAGTAAGACAATTAATTAAGAGTAGTGAAAATAATGGTAAAATATGATTTTATTTACTGAGAAATTAATAAACAAACCCAAAATAGGACAGTGTACACCTATGTGTACAAGAGTAAGAAGAAATTTATTTCAACGTGGAGTGAAAAATGGTTTGCACACTGTATTTGCATTGAAGAAGAAAAACAGATGTAGAAATAAGTGAGTAAAAACAAAGGAAGTACAATTATATGTGCCTTAAGTCTTGAGAAGYATACACACTATTACTTTCCTGATTCAATATTGATGAAAATGTCAGAGGGAGTAAAACAAAATCCAGGATCCAGGTAAACTTCTGGATCAAGAAACATGATTTATAGAAATCTGAGATGTGAAGAWAGCAAAGTATCTGTGGCTCAATCATATAAGATACTATACCAATAAACTCACTGTAGTCATAAGGACTGTTCCTCTGAGAGGGCAAGAACTCAAGAAAGTACTTACACATGCCCACACATTGTTGGCCTATTACAACAGTCCATGAACACGGCACATAATCCACAGTATTTAAACTATTCAAAGCATCTTTAATGCAAATTTTTCCACTTTTGGATGCTCTTTAGCATGGCTTTGTAAGTGAATAGGCAGATTACAGTACRAAACATAACATGGAGCATTAGAGGACATCCTCTGAAAGCAGCACTATGTCTTACAGTTGTGCAAAGCAAAATCAGATCTCATTCAGAACTCCTCAGTTCCACAGACACATTTTTTCAGTGTACCATAAAAACTCTCTTCCGGAGCATAAGTGGAAAAATTAGTAGAAATAAYATTCATTTGCCACACAATTTTGACTGCAACCTCCATTTCTCACATCCTAASAGATAATTTTGAGACTGTACCAACAGCTGCACTGCTACAAAAACCAGAATATTGCTGTTTATTTAGGAYATTTGGATTACCAGGAGATAGTTTCTGCTGGGTTCATGTGCTCCTTATCAGTTTTTTTCTCACATTAGTCTGGGGATGTACCTCTTATCCTCAAGAAAAATACTTGATGAATATTTCTAACCTTCAACAATGCATTTTCAAAAATCAAGCTTGTTACAGAAAATAAATATATGTGTAGACAGGGAAAAAAATGTGTGAAAAACTTTTTTTACAGCCCTGGATGAGATTTTCCTAGTCAGAATTGGTCTGAATATTTTCAGATTAGATCACAGAGAAAGAATGAAGTTTCTGTATGCCTGTCTCTCTGTCTATCTCTCGCTACCTCCTGCACAGATCTTCTAGATCAAGGGAAATATAGAAAACTTTTATTTAAATATTCATGTACATATAAGGGATTAGAAAGTTTCAGTCATATCTCTTGCCTTCTCCCAGCTCTGAGATACATTTCCTTTCAAATATTTTCCTTTTGTGATGTTTTATTTTGATAATCCTCCTTTCCAAAGACATAATTTCTAGATACCTTCACCCRTAGCATTAATTTGACATCTATATTTTTGGAAACATAATTTATTGTTTTACAGTCAATTACAGCCTAGATATAGTTTCAAAGATTTATTAACTATGATAGGAGTTCTGTTCTAGAAAACCTAATCAATTACATAATTCACCATAAGCCCTGTGTGTTGTTTACTGAGGAAACTACTGTTGAAAACATGAAGCAGTGAAGAAAATGCCAAGTCATGATGCACACACAGAAACCAGGAGGAGATCTTGTGGCTTGTGTTGCAATGGCAATGGAGAGGAACATGGAGCAAGGTGGAAGCCACGTCATCTTACTCCTCTACTTGATGCCCAGAAAAGTGTTGTGTAAACCAAGTATAATTTTTTATATTAATAACATTTCCTTTTACTAATAACTTTATTAWCATTATTCCAATTTTTGATAAATGACATCTTTGTCACAAAGGAAAAATAATGACTCATGGAACTGACTTTTCCWTTTTTTTTAGAGAAAGTTTCTTACACAGAAGGATGCAGTCCAAAAAATTYCTTCAAAGATTTTTAATAAGCCTTAGATTAGCATTTGTTGTTCTCCAGAAACATTTAAAGTAATCACCTAATCAGTTATTCAGCAATTTCTATTATGAACAACTTTRTTATGCACTTCCCTTTGATGCCTTGAGAGGTCACTTAGAACAGAGGCTAGACAGTGTTAAAGGAATAAAGTAGGTATTTATTAAAATGCCTTCACAGATACACCTTAGGCAGTACAAGATGGGGCTACACCTAAGTCAGGTGTTGGGTAATCATGAAAAGAGTTTTCACACTTTTATAAGTTTTGGTCCATTTACATATTGGGGTTAATTGTCCAATTACAGCTGCAGGTTATGAAGTCCCATCCTCCCAGATTGCYCTCCTCAATTTGCCATTATTTATACTTTTTGGACCTGAAGCTGCAAWGGTGCCCTTCRTTCTTGGGCTGGAAAGGATTGTTTTGTATAACTATACCRTGAAGAGAACTTGCYAACATTTCATATAAAGTTCAGAGTTAYATACTAATGCAGTACAGAATCTGGATAATACAAAAGTTAAAACTTAAGGCATCACCTTCACCTGTTATTTAAGTTCTGTGCATTTGCAAATACCACAGGAGACTGCTTGGAGTTCATAAGTATTCCTTGTCCTTATCATGTTGTACTYAGGAACAGTGAATCTATTTTCCTTATCATTATCAGAAGTGGGTAGGGGGTTTTATGCAATTGAAAAGAATGAGTAATTAGCTCATTTAAAAATATACAGTCCCATGCATTTTCTAGCTGTTGCTAGGTCACCAAATTTTATTATGGAATTTCTGAAAAAATTTCTTTGCTATTCCATTAGTCTTTTTATGGTGGTGTTTTCTCAAGTCTAACCTAAATTTAGACCTGTAACCATTTTAACTCAAGGTTTTAAAAATGGAAAGCATCAGGGTTTAGCATGATAGCATATTGATAAGAGGTAATTTCAAAGTGTCCATTCATGGATGAGATTCAAAATTTCCATGCATTTCTACCACTGGTTATAAAATGGCGCTCCCACTTTTACACCACTCTKCAGTAATATTATCAAGTCCTTAAAAGAGTTAAAGAAGATTTCACAGGGTCAACAATGGATTTTTTTAGGGAAAACGGCTACTATAAGAAGAAATATATACTTTTATTAATATTTTTAAAAGTTGGTCTAAAATGGATTTAATTTTTTTCTACATTTCCCACACCCAATGTAATTCTAATTTCAGATATCTTTAAGTTTTTGGGGAGTTTGGGATTGGTTGGTTGTTTGCTTTGCTTTGTTGTTTTGTTTGTTTGTTGGGGGGTGGGTGGGAGAGGGCATTGGTTATTTTCCCCACCTCTACTTCTATTTAAATTCTGCAGTCTTTGGCTACCTGGTAGACCCTGCATAAATTTTCTCTGAAATTTGTGACATATTGAGAATTTTATTATGACTTCTCCAGTTTTAAATTGTGTTGTCTTAGAAATTCTCATGGTTTCTATCAAACAACACTGTTAGGCTCTTCTTGTGTGACTCCAAATAAAGTTTTAATTTCTATCATCATAGGTTTAGTTTTTGTTAAATGAGACATCTCCCAGACCCAATTAGCCAGACATGGATGAAAAGGAATGAGATTTTACCTTGGGAATTTAGATGTTTTAGATTTGGAAAGTATTCATTTTCTTATGCAAGAAATTTTGTGATGTACACCATTAATCCCTGCTGTGTAAAAGAAAAGAGATTAATTTAACTTGTTTTAGAGCAGATGTGGAGAATGGCCACTTGGATTTTTGAGGGAGAGAAAAATCCTTTTTATAAGAAGTAACAAGAAGAATTTGATTTTTGCAGGATAACCATATAAAGGCATGATYTCAATTCTGCCTAAAAATGAATCTCCAAAATTATATAAATATTCTGAAAAATGGATGTGTGAGCTAGTATAAGAATGGATGCATGGAAGGAATATTAAGGAAAAAATCTTAATACCAGACAATTTAAATTTCAAAGAAACTTGTCTCCGTAAATTGAGCTAGTATCTAACAGAAATCCAGCTAATTTTAAGATGSAGCTTAAGAATATTGTAAAAGGTATTTTTACTTCCTTGATTAATGGCAAGGAATAGAACATACTGAACATTAAGCTCTCATCTCCTGGTAACATTTACCTCTCTTGTTCTGCTAAACCAGGAATTTTGGTTTGCTGATTTTGGTTTTGTTTGCTTTTCAGGACATTTTAAACCCATGTTAAAGTAATAATTTGGAAAATACCATTATAATATTAACATATCACAATTCTACTTGTACATATATTACAGGGAAATTTTAAATACCTACTTTTTATCCACAATTATTCCTTGGGTTTTTTTTTAAACTAAATAGATGATCAGTTCAGAGGTTTCTTTTTCTTTTAAAACCAAAGYATGGAACATGTAGAAGATGCAAGGAAAAGCAAAATCTAATGTTTTGCAACACAGTATATGTGACCATAGCAACAGCATAAAACAGCTAATATCATCAGCACCCGAGATCAACAGTGCACTGGTCACCATAGAGAGACTCACTGAGAACCAGAGCCTAAACTCAAAATGAAGAATGGTGAATGTAATGCCCTCTCCTGTGACAGTTGGTTGCTTTCCTTTGACAATGCTTTGGGATGACAGGAGGAGTAATGATTCCAAGATGTAGTATTCTCTATCCAGAAATGAGTTGAAATTTGTGTCTTCACAGAGACACCATGGCTAAAACAGCTCAGCAGTGTTTCACTAAAGATCTAAAGTTTCTGCAAGCTTTAAAAAATACAAAAACTAATGAAACAAGTAAAAACTGCCTTCAGAACTTTTTATTTATAATATTCTCTAATAGGAAGAGTTAACTCACTTAAACATGTTGTTTTCTTTTTACTTTCAAAAGATGGACTACACTTTCAGAAACTGGATGTTGTTACATTGTATATTTTTTCTGYGCTTATAATCAGTTCTGTAACTAAGTTTGYRTGATTTCTATGCATGTGTGTGTATAKATGGGTGAAATTTGTATGATATAATATTTGCATATAAGTACAATAGCCAGTTACTTTTCACATGGTGGGTATATGTTATGATTGTGAATATTCTTTTTGCTACATTTTTATTTATTACACACACAGAAATAATATTGCTAATTTCAATATAGAAAGATGTTTGTTATAGAATAGAAACAGAAACAGAATGAAAAATAAAGAAGAGAGGAAATGAAGAAAAATGTATTGAAGTTGCAAAAAATTATCTTACTTAATAATAAAAAGAATTAGGTCTTCTATAGATTCTTATTTACACTCAGATAACTAAATGTGTTCTGAAAGTCAATTCTCTGCAAAACTGTTAAGGTTAGACAAAGTAYAGTTTATGGGACTAATTTTCATATGGACTATGTTCCACCACAGTTAGCAGAATATCTGAATGGGGGGAGGGACCATAATATGAAAATGGTTGGAGGCCAGTTGGAGTGCTATAAGAAATAGATTTTAAAGAGTTATTTTTTCATAAATTCATAGAAGTGTCACATATTTTATTCAGGACAATAATAATTCAGTATTTTGCTGTAGCTTCAGCAATGRGGATTGTGACAGGATTTTCTGCCACATCGACAGCTAATTGTTATTTAACACAGCAATGYTGTTTATTGAAATTCTTATTATCAAGACTGTTTGGGTTAAATATTTTAAATTAATTCCATTTTTTGCAGAACACCTTCTTAAATAAACTTGAAAAATTATGGCATAGCACCTTTTCTCACAAGTACTGAGAAATCTTCTGGTTTAGTGATCTACTGTGAAAAGATTTTCCCACATAAACATTTTAAAAACTTAAATTTACTACATGGAGATTCTTGGGTTTTTATTATATTTATTTATGTATTTTGTACATTTATTCAAGTAAGGGGGAAAAGGCAAATTTTTTTCYTTTTGGTTTTTAAATTGGAAGAATGCATTTTTTGCTTCTTCCAAGTTAAAAACCATGTATTTATATATATATATGTGTGTGTATGTATGTATATACATGTATACAGAAACACATATATAAATAATTTAAAGGTATTTTAAAAGGTATGAAAATTGTAAGGAGGAGGAAAATTAAATGTAGCCCTCAATTTTAGAAAGTGTTGAGCATCATTACTGTGAGGTCAATGGAAACTATGAATTTGGAATAAACATAAAACAGCCTTTATCACTTTATTTATAATTCTTTGGAAGGCTCTGTGCATCGTATTGGTATGCTGTCAAATAGCAGAATTACAACAGGATCCCTGTGAGAAYGTGTTGTCTTCAAGTGTGTGTGTGTGTATGGATGAAGAAGAGAGCCAGGGAGGAATCAGAAATATTTTGCTGTCTGTGGCTATGTAACTTCACTTTTCTATGKAGCTGTATTCATTTCAGTGCTTTATTATGACATATCATAAATCAACWTTACAAACTGGCAAGCAGAGATAAATAGTMGCAAAGCTCTTTTTACGCTATTCTGTGCTGCTGAATACTACAGAATCTTATTTTTGACAGCTTAGGGCTGAAGTACCACATATTCCCATTAACATTTTTAAATATACAGATGAATGGTGTACAGCACATTGTTAAAAATGAAAGCACCTCATCATAAGCAGCCACACACATCCACAGACACACATTCATACAGAGTGTCTCAAAATTAATTAAACTTGCCAGCTTTCCCTTCAGTTCTGTCTCTTGTTGAAAAGGATAATGGGCGCTTCTCTCACATTAAACAGGAGCAGGAAGAAGCTAGAGCAAAAACTAAAGCTATGGCCTGATTTAATAGGCTAATATCATCTGAAAAACATTTATTTCTGACAGATTTGTCCATTTTTCTTGTTTCTAAGCTTCAATATATTTTTCTCGTTTTTCTTTTTTTGTATTTAAATAAAACAAACCAAACAAGTAGAGTTAATGCATTTCTTTTGCTCTGAGACTATAATATTCTAAYAGAGGAAAGAGCAATAACAATARAAATTATGATGATGATAATATTTGCAGTGCAGGCATCCTGTGTCATCCTCAGGCTAGTCAGAAATGCCTTGAAGTATGGGAAAAACAGATGCAGCAATTTAGAATGTAGCAAGAGAGAATAAATACAGAATACAGCCTGACTACCTGGATTTACCTCAGAAGGATGTAAAAAGTGAATTCAGTACACAAAGACTCAGTTCAGAGCAGACAATTATTTACCCTTGAGAAAAGGGAGGTTTTATGCCCCCTGCTGTCTTCTTCCTTTGGCACTGGAAAACGTAGTTTATGATCTTGATTTATTAAAATATGGATATTGATCTAGTATCGATATCCAACTTATGACGGACAAAAACTCTCTAACAGTTTAAAGTTAGAAAGTGTATGTTTATTACGACGCCGGGYAGCATGCGGGATAGTTCYCAAARAYACAYYGYGCTTTACAGGTGATTCYAAAAGCCTTTTATCTATACAGGTATTGAATACTCAAAATACAAATACATATTCATAGCTTTGGCACATCCCATTYCCCRCTTTGTATGTTAATTAGTTCAAAAGCTATTAAGCATGYRTGGTTTGTTCCYTGAAATGGGTSGGTGGTCTTTTTCGTGGGGAGGGGTCTTAAAATGAGGAAGTAAATGAAGTCTTCCTCGTTCTGACCTTTCTACCTTTTCAATGCAAYTATGACAAATGAACCCTTGGTAGGACTCCAGCTCCCCGTWTTCAAGGAGTTTCGGG
>CADDXX010000205.1:1259018-1310221 GCA_902810485.1 Alauda arvensis | reverse complement strand
ARGKYTATTCATTTATTCTAATAAAGCTTGCCTTCTACCTAAAATCTTAGCTCCTSTAAAATCTCTAAATTTCTTAAAGATTATGTTTCAATCTGGTAAAATCACATCTGCCTTGACAGAGAAAAGCTGCTCCAGAAAGAGAAAGACTCTATCATAAGTCCATTCTCCTATAAAAATGGTGGTCTAATCTCCCATTAAAAATCACAAATTTTTAAAGTAGCAAATGTGACATTTTCTGTGTAATTAAATCTTTTTCTAAGAGATATAAGTCCCTGCCATGCTCCTACATGAATGACCTCTGCTAATCTCAACTGTGACAGCACTACTTCTCTCTTACCAGAAGTGAGCCTCTAWAAACAGAAAAACTGAGCAAACTAAGAGTCTGCAAAATGATTTTAGGACTGCAGAAATTTCCCACAAAACCTCTGAGTAGTCTGGTTATGCATGCCATACGAAGATTTGTCACATACACCTCAGTTTATGACATCCCTCAGAAGGTCTAGTGAAATTCAGAGACATTTAGGGAAGCCTTGGCATAGCAGGATACTCTGCCCTGSTATGCACTGGAGCAACTCAGACAATGCCGTTTGCAAGTCTCTGGGTAGTAGTAACTATTGAGAGGGGCTTTGTGCTGCTTTTGGTGTTGTACTGTGCTAAAACCAGTCTGCTCACCAACCTCAAATTAACATCCTGATACGGACTGCCAGAGACATGCGACTGGCAGTCAATTACTTGACACTATAAAAGTCCAGTCTCATACAGTTAGCTTGCTCTAACATTCTGAGAAGTCCTCCTTGGAGTGTGTGGAGRTTCCTCCTTTGGATTTTTAAAGATGCCCTCCAAGGATGCTCCTCAACATGGAGTGAAAAAGACCTGCCCATGAGTGTTGACAYGGTGAGTTATATCAAGCTCTATTTAATAACTGTTTATTTTTGCCAGCTTTAATACAATTATTTTAACATAAATGTTTTAATATAGTGCACTATATTATACTATACACTTAGTAGTTTTAGCTTTTACACTATGTAGTAAATTATTCTGATTAAGATCTTTTGCTAATCATTTGTCATTATAAATAGCTCATTTTATAAAAATAGATCCGATTTGCAAACTTTAATCCTGGGGGATCAAAMCTTTGACAAAGCCTGGGGCYGAGATTGGATCCAATCATACCTTGATTCCTCTCTAAGGAGTTTAGAACACAAGGATGTTTTTTCTGCACTTCACAACTCAACAGCAGGGCTTCTCTAATWATCTTTATTGAAAGCTCCAACTCCATTTTGGTTAACTTTCCATCAAATACACATAAGGTCCAGTTTGTTTTGTGGAAAGTTTTAATTTTATTGATTTATTTAAAAGGAAAAAATTGCAAATAAGTATTTCCACTGAAAATTGATTGCTTTGATTATGCCAAAATTTTCCATTAAGAAAATTATATAAATAAAGAAAATAAAGATTGAAATGCATAAGCATAAATTTTATATAGCAGAATCACATACATTGAGAGGGAATGTAGTCACAGTCCTTTGTCTAATAAGGCAAAGGTCTCCCTTCTTCCCCATGAAAACCATKACTGCATATAAAAAAATAGGTAAAATGCACTAATGAAACAAAGAAGATAATTTACACACACACACAMACACRCATGCCCCCTTTTCTCTTTCCTAGATGTCTGAGGCTGTAGCCAGGAGAGGTCAATAAGAAAAACAAAATGTCTGTAGCACCTTCCAGGACTCTGCAAATAACTTTTGCAGCTTCTTCATTGAATTCATCATRGTAGGAAATTTTAACTTCCAAATTCCCAAAATATTAACTTCCTAATATATAAGGCTGGTTGAAATCTGCCCAACWAATAGYATGCCATTTAAACAAAAATGGGATGGTACATAAAAAGATGGTGGATGGTTGCATAATTTTGAAGTAACTTGTACTGGCCTACAACATGCTAGAAWATTATTTCTTTCAAGAAATTAGATTAAAAGTAATAAAGAATAAGGTTCTTACTAAGAGTTGATGTCACCCTGAAATTTTAAGCCTTCTGATAATTCTCATATTTAAGTCAGTTCYCATGGTTTTGTGTAAACAACAGGATTGTTTGTGTAAAGGATTTTCAAAGTTCACATTCTTTCTTACTAGGAGGAGAGAGCTTGACAAGCATTTCTGTCAGCCAGTGTGATTGGAGAGGTGGAGACTTTATTTTCCAATCACTGGCCATGATTAGTTGTATATAYACATGGTTTCAAAAAAGAATAAAATCTCTTTTTTCTTTCTGGCATGTGAATGTGTGTGTCGTGCCATTATTTTGTGTAGCAGTGTGACAAGTTGATAACCAACAAGTCCTTGCTTAATAGTCAAAGACAATAGAAATACTTTTATTTCTACTGACTTGTTATGCACTTCTATTTTCAGTCTTTGGGATTACTTTGGCCCTGTGCTAAATTATTTGCATAAAACCTGATAATAATGGCAGGGAGATGATATGAAAGAGTCTTCTAATTCCATGCTAATAAATAACTGTTTCATGGAGGAAAAACTGTGAAATTTCACACCATTGATTCTCTCTAAATATAAAATAACTTAGTACAAAAATACTGCATATAAAAGAGTCAATTTGTTTTATGCTAATGAATAACTGTGTTTCACTGAGGAAAAGCTGTGAGATTTCAAAACCATTCATTACCTCTAAATACAAAATAACTTAGTACAAGATACTGCATGTTTTACAGGGTTTGTATCTTTGTGGCATTATGAAATAAAGTGCTTAATAACTAGACTCATTAATACTAATGGTAAATCAGTGAGATTAAATATTTCTATAAATCATTTTATTAATAAAACAGAGGGCTCATTAAAAAACTATTGAACTATTAAGCTGCAATATTTCAGTATCAACATTTTATAAACATTTCAATTAGCACAGGTTGACAACATAGAAGGGGAGGAATAAAATAGTTTAGCCACATTATAGGATACAGACTGCCAGACTGTTGAGAAATAAGGAATAATGCTTCAGTGGGATCATAACTGCGTAGCAAATAGAACATTTTGAAAAATTAATATACAAAGCATCTCTAACCTGAGCCTTTCAAGGACTTTCTAAAGGACTGTCCACTGCTCCTGTTCACTATATCATTTTACTATTATCCTTGAAACGAAGACTGAACGCCAGCCTGAAAGGAATTTGAACAACTGAAGACAAAGAAATAAGAATAATGATAGCTTAAGAGAAAAAGGGAAGAATAAAGTGCCTTCAGTAAAAATGTTTAACATATGTAAGTGGTGAAAAATGATAGCTAGAGGTCTGCATTTTAAATGTGCTACAACAGATCTGAAAGCATAARATGACCACAGAGCAAGTGTTGGGAGAATGTCAAAAATTRTAATGGCCTGATTCTTTTGAAGTTCTTCATGTCCAAGGTTTACTTAGCTCTTATCTTAATAATAGCTATATATGCTGTGGGGGGAAAAAAAGCCTGCATGAAGTAATAAATCGAGGTGGGGGGAATTTGGCAATTCAATTTCACCCTCAAGCTGTTCTCTATTTTCCACTTCTGAATGATACCAACGTGAAAAGGAGCTGTTCTTGGTTTAAGTAGGGTGAGAGAGAATCTAACAGTTGAAAGGGTAAGTTTAAGAGTCTGGGATACTTTCAGAGTCTGGGATTCTTTCACAGGAGAAAGAAAATTATTCAGTTCTAGTCTTCACTTTCTTGAATTACASTTGCTGAAGGGAAAAAGAGATTTTTATTTYTMGCTTAGTGAAACAAGAAAATTATGCAAGATATTGTCTTTTTCTCTGCAGTGTGTGGAAATAATATTATGTAGTAGGGGCAGGATCTTATTTTTTGTCCCGTTTTGATGATGTTGACTGTGTAAAATTTCAGCCCATGGGACCAAATTCATCTGTCATGTAAGTGGTGGAATTCTCAGAAGTAAAATAGACAGAAGAAAGTTACTCAAAATACAAGTAAATCTGGTATAAATATGTCGTCAGCATAACTCTTTTTAYAAACATTTTTTTTTCCATCAGCTGAGGTACTCAGTGGATGGGCAAGTTGTTCCCTGTATGGTAATCTGTCACTATCAGTTCTCATTCTGTGAGCATAGATGGAACATKATCTGTCTTTTAACAAGTAAGTGTTATTAATACTTGAGTAGCACAAGAATTACTTGATAATTTTTTCTAATTTTTTTTATTTGGGGTTTTGAGGGTGGGGTTTTTCTTTTCTTTTTATTTAGCTCAACAACATATTTCATTCACATACAAAAATGCCTTAAATTCTGTTAACTGCAAAATCTCATATATGAATAGAAAATGTTCTGCCCATCTTCCAAATAAAAGGGTCAGGAAGAATATTTTATTTGGAAACATTATTAAAGCAGAGAGACTTTAAAAGAAATCTGATTTTAAAAAATCAGATTTAAAAAAACCCCAGATTTTAAAAGAACCATTAGAAACCTTAAACATAACATGAATAAACAATCTTTGATACCTTGATGTTTACTTTTGGTTTCTATGTGACTTCATGTAAAAGACAAATAAGGCATGCATCCTATATCAAGATCCCAGTACCATAAAAATTTTTGGCTTAATTTATATCAAAACCAGGAACAAGTAATTTTCCACTTAAACATCTACATGCAAAAATAATCCARAATATTTGGATGATCTATTGGAAACTCTCCCAGTAATTTTAAAACCAGTTTAAGTTTGCTGTGATATATCTTCCTTCTCTGAGTTTAGAAGCTTAGCAGAGTATCTGGTATGACTAAATTATTTTCATTTACATATACATGTGATATACACAAGCAAATTTTGAATAATGTTTACATTATTTAAGAGTATTTAATCTAATGAACACTTACACTAATGATTTCTGCATCAGGTATAAGGGAATAATTAAAAAGACTGCATAACAACAAGACAAAGATAAAGAAGTTAACAAGGTCAAAAAATGTTCATTAAAAAGTAGAATAGGTCCCAAGTGATACAGATAGCRATGAATGGAAAATCTGGGATAACAAAACTAGTGTTTAATAGCTAAACTACTTCATGCTTATCAGAGAATCACGGAACTATGAAATTAGAGAATGTTTTCATTTTGGTTTGGGAGGGAAGTTCAAAGATCATCTAGTCCGAGTCTCCTRTCATGAGCAAGGACATATTTCAGCAGATCAGGTCACTTAAAGCCCCATCTAAATCTGATTTTGACCAYTGCTAGCAATTGGACAATTRYAACTTTTCTGGGCAATCTGTTTGAGTGTTTTGCCATYCTMAATGTAAAAAATTTCTTCATGGCATACAGCACAAACTGATATGGATTTAGCTTAAAACCAATAACCTTTGTGCTTTCACTACAGGCCTTGGTAGAAAGTCTTGTCCTTTCTTATAAGTCTGTTTTATATATATTGTCTCTAGCAAGTTGTCCTCAGAGCCTTCTTCTCTACAGGCTGAGCAACCCCAAGCTTCTCAGTCTGTCTTCATAGGAGAGGGGGTCCAGCCCTTATCATTCTTGTGGCCTCCTCTGGACTGCTCCAAAKCTTTATGCTGGTATCACAGAGGTGGACTCAGTACTCYAGGTGAGGTCTCACAAGAGTGGAGTAGGGGGGTACAGTCACCTCCACAAACACTGCATTGGAGGAACTTGACCTTCTGGGCTGCACATTGCCAGATAATGTACAATTTTACATCAAGCAGTATTCTTAAGTTCTTCCTCTCAAAGCTGGTCTCAATCAAGTAATCATTCAGTCTGYATGGACATTGGAGGTCATCCTAATTCACATGAAGTACCATGGACCTAGGACTTGGCTTTGTTAAAGTTAATGAAGTTTTTGTGGGCCACTTGTCAAGCCTTGCCAAGGACYCTCTGGATGGCATCCCTTCACTCTACCACATCAACCACACCAGTCAGCTTGGCATAACCTGCAATCTTGTTGAGGGTAAATTAACTCTCCGTATYTATGTCATCAAGGAAGATATTAAATAGGATTTGGTGCATTAAGGGACATGCTTAGAAGTTTCCACTTGGTCACCAAGCCATTGACRATAACTGAAAGCAGCCATCCAGACAATTCCTTCTCTGTCCAGCATTCCCTGACAAACTCATGAATTTAGATAAACACAGGTCAAGAAATTAAGCAAAAGCCACACATGCARGCAAACCAAAGCAAATMATTAATTCACTGCTTCCTRTGAGAAGAGAGGTGCTCCAGGAGAGCAGAGCTCCATCTGGTGTAACTGTGATCTGGTAAGATAAGCATCACTCCAAATGTCACYCCCCTTCCTCCTTCCTGCCACAATATGGATATGCTGATATGATTCCTCTACTCCCCAGACCATCCATATAAAATGTCTGTAAAATGCCCACAATTGCCCACCATGTTCATTCAGTCCATGACTTGAGGCTCCACCTGTTTCCATGGCCACTCAGGACAAGAGATGTGAGGGTTTTGTGGAGTTACTGGGCACCAAAGCCAGCTCAGATCAGGCAGTAGCTGCACTGGCACTACTGGAGTGAGGCTTGTCCACCACTGGCCCAGGTAGTTTTGTTGTAGGRATTCMTATAATGTAGAACTCAAATCATGGKTTACAATAAATTAAAGGTGTTTCCACTAACAGTCTCCAACTCGTGTGCCTTTGGGCAAGGTCAGGGGCTTAACATCGTAGATGAACTCCTTCCTGAGCTTAGATAGCAACAAGAAAAATAAATAAGCAAAAAACCAACAAACAAAACAACAAACATTACACAGCCAAAATAAAAAAATCACTTTTTTTAGTGATTTAGYGCAAAAAGGCACTTTTCTAAACATTCCAGGAAGAATGCTAGTAATATAGCATAATATRACTATTATGAATTATCTGATCCTTAAAGATGAGTGAATCCTGATGCTGCAATCATTCACTTCAAAATTATGCTCCTGCCCTTTGGACAGAGGAAATAGAGCACTGGGAAGGTTTGAACTCAGTATGTTGAAGAAAACAAGCAAAAAATAGCCATCTACCTATAGCACCCAATGTCAGCCAACAGGGACTATTTCCTTATCCCAGAAACCTTCAGAAAGGTCTAAGAGACCACAGCAGTGATGCCATAAATTTCCACAGTGGATAAAGAATGTTAAGATTGCAATATTATAAACTCAGGGGTTTAGATTTTTCTGAGTGGARTTAATGGGAAGTTTTCCAGACCTAATTCATAATGCAAATATGAAAACACTATCCATTTCTTATAATGAGAGGAGGAGACACATATCAGTCCCTTAAGAAAAGCAAAACATGTAAAACTATTAGGAAGATAATTTCAATCTTACAATTTTTTTCCAACCTCTTTAGAACATAAAAGCCKTCTAAGCTACCGTGACTGCATCAGAAGAGTTCTTGCCAGAACCTAAGKAGAGAAAAAAGGTAACTTGTGGTCACTGTCATGATGGCTGTAGTATTAAGAAYCTGACTATCATTAGCCACAGGACCTCTCAGGAAGGGCACTACTATGAACAGCTCAATTGATTTGTTATCCATCAGAATGTCTTTTTCACTAKTCAGCAGGTAGCTACAGGATCTGCCCATACAGCAGACAGAAACAAATCTTCAAACACCACAATAAAAGTCTTTTCCTATCTACACAGCATACATACATCTTGAGAAAMGTTAAGTTGCTTCTCATGGAAAAAAAATATTCAAGATAAAGGCCTAAGAATGTTGAACTGTGTTCACATCTAAACAAAATACTGCTGGTGTATTACGTTAGGGGTCATTGGTTGGACACAGAAATGACAGGAACCCACTGAGGGTTCTCAGCAAACAGCCCTGAGTTTGTTATGGCCACCTCTTTTATAGGGGGTTTGAATTTCTAGGGTTTTTGAGAGCAGATTGGTYGGGTCTTAACGCCACCCAGATCCTTGACCAGTGATACCTGCGCAATTAAGATCAAATGGGGTTGGCTGAGGACCCTGCTTGGGTATGAATCCAACCTATCCCCTTATCCGGGGACTTGTTTTTTGCTCCTGGGCTGGTCACATTGGGAGGTCTGTTATGGCTGTAYTTATCTGGCAGCTGCATGCCAGCTRCAACTGTGACATAAGTGKATGTGAGGAACACAGGTGTCCATCTGAACGGAGAGATCAGTTTTTGGTGTGACATACAAGCACTGTTTCCTAAATAAGAATTTCAGTGACTCTGGTATTTTGAAGGCCACGTAGTGACTCTGGTATTTCGAAGGCAACTTAATTTTTTCCTGCTTTGTTGTGATTTTTCTCTTCACAGCTATACAATCACTGTATTTTCTCTCAGTAACCTTAATACAGAGAAAATTAAGTATATCAGTGTTTTCTGCGCCAATGATTTTTTTGTGCTAAGAGCAGATCAAAACAAAAATGTAAAGGCTGGTTTTGTGGAAGAGTGTCAAACTGAAATGTTTTGTAAAAATACATTAATTAATTCCGTTGTTTAAACACCCCTACTTCAAGTCACAGACACATGATCCTGATAAAAGTAAAATCCCTAGATTTTGTRAAGATGGCCACACACAGACTTGGTACGGAACTGTGCCATCTACTAATCCAGGAAATGATCCAGAGGAAGCTATCAAATCTGTCGAGTATCTGTGTGGATAGCTGGCGTACAGGACCATTCAGAGGAGGGAAATCGTGTTCACAACCAGAAAATTACATTGAAAATGTTTTCAAGATCATGTTGAAGTGTTAAAATATTCTGAATCAAGGTTCTTAACAGCAATTAAAAATTAACAAGAATGAACTCTTCATTAATATTAATTCCTAATCCACAAATTTACATTAACATGTAAAATAAACAGTGAGAATTTCATTCCATGCTTTTTAACTCTTATAGGGCTAAACGTAGTCCTTGGTAAAGATAGGATGACAATAGTGGGATTGCAAGATATAACTCAGGCTAGGTTTTTGTTAAAATATTGTTCTCTTTCTCAAAAAAGTCAAGATATAAGAGCTAAGATATATATATATATAACAGATCTGCTTCTTAGTCAATCAGTCAAGCAGAATCCTGTTTCTGGAAGCAATCAGTATTTGATATGCAGAGAAAGGCCAAATGCTTCAACAATACACCTGAACATTTTGGGAATGCAGGAGGCATTAATGAAGAGGAGAAAAGTCTCTTCTTTGCTTTTCTGAAGATCAGCTTAAAATATAAAAGCCAGAAAATCCATACTAAATCAATTTCATTGTTTCATTGTGTTGCAATAATATAGGCCTATGCCATAAATTTTTTTCAGGATGATTTTSCTTATTAAGTTTTTACTTTATATTATCATTCTTACATTATACTTAGTATCAAATAATATACTCAGCATTAAAAAAATGAAAAAATCTGTGAGGAGGAGATCCCCACAGGGATAAATAGCATGTATAGATGTATCTATGCTTACAGAGAGATGTAAGGGTAAGTGAAGATAGGGCAGAGCTAATAAATTACCATTATTAATGGACCATGCACTATTTGGTACATGCAATGAGCAGATATTTCCAGCAGGTTGAATAAGTTATGCAGAGCAGTTGCCTGATTGGATGCATTTAAAAACATTGAGGACCTGGAGCTAAGCACTTACCCAGTTAATAGAAGTGCTGCTCATTTTCATCCAGCAGTTTATCTCCTGAGTRACTAAAGGGACCTCAGGCCGGGTTACAGAGGAGTCTGATGGCCTTGCAGACAATGTAAATGCCAAGAGTTCTTCTTATCCACAGGAATTCAATAACTTCTAGAATGTTTGAATACTACTCCTCAGATATAAAGACATGAATGGCAGAGACTCAGAAGGCTACTAGAGCTCAAAAGGCATGAGATATCTCAAAGAAACCATACTTTTCCCTTCATGGATTTCTAAAGATTTGTAGAATCAACATAGAATCAAATTTGTGAATCAACAGAGAGCTTCTTTTTTTTTTTTTTCCCATAAAACCCAGTGTCTTCGCAATTGCTACTCTGAATGATTGCAAAAGGAAGATTTTCTAATGCCTGGCAGCAGCAATCAGATTCGTAAAGAAACGCAGAAAATCACACTGACTAAGAACTGGATTAATCTATGCAAATATTAATTTTGCCTAATAAACTCTGTATTGCTTATACAAACTGGGACTAATGCAATTTGCAGAATAAAAATCCTCGAAATTATTATTGCTTAAAATGTGGGTAGGGAAGAGGACCAAAATCACTGCAACAAATCCTTTTATCCCTTTTTCATACCAAAAAAAAATGACAGTTTTATTAAAAATTGAACAATGCAAGCTACACCCAGATCCAGTTTCCAGCTGAACTCACTTTGCTACCAGCATTTACATCTGAACTAACACTGGGGATCACAAGTGGATTAAATAATGCTAACTAGTAAGATACAATTTCTTAAATATTTTACTAAAAAAATGAAGAGTGACATCACTCTAACAGTTGCAGTTTTATATAATACTAATGAAAGTAATCACATTTCATACTTCAGAGTTTCCTTTAACAATCTATAGGGGTCAGGAAAGAATTGTCTTTGATGGACAGTTTGATCTCTAGGAGTGAATTTTATTCCTTGCTTTCCTCTGAGTCACATATCAGCCATGGCCATGTCTGTGCTCTKGGATGACAGCTAGATTCTACCCACTGCAGGTAGAATCTACCACACACGCAGACATACCTTTATTTAGAGCTTCAGCAAGGAATTTTCCACTCATTTAGATTGGCAGGACCTTTAAGGGACCTACCGATGTATGAAGCATGATAGACTTGGTGAGATAACTGGAATTACTGCTTCCTCGCCAAATATCAAATGCTGCCTTAATCTCTCTTGAAATTACTTCTCCAGAAATATCTTACCTGACTAGCATCTGGGTTTCTTATTAGGTGTATGGCTAATRTCTTGAGAACATGTTAACTTCCTTTCCAGAAAAATAAATGGGTTTTAGGCMTAGGGCACTATGGAGTCTCACTTGGAACTTAATTTAAGACACCCTATCGTCAGTGACATATAGGGTTAGAAAGGACCTTGAGAAGTCATCAAAYCTTATCCATGACATAATCCCTTAATTTATTCAGTAATTGGTCCTAATGTTTTGGAGTTTTAYAGTGGGAAAGATGAAAGCTTATAATGGAAACAAATGATGGTGTTTTGTGTTACTGATATACACTAACAATCTCCTAATTTCATCAAGTGATGTTACTTGCTTGACCCCTACAAGAAGAATGCTGGAGGTTCCTTTTAATTCTCTTTTTGTTTTTTCCCATTTTGTTGCTAAAACATAATAACGACTGGGTACTTAGGGGAGACAAAGGAAGTTGCCTCAGGAAGGGCGCAAGCTGGCTACTCTCTTAAATGAGGGCTTCTCTCGGAGGGGCAGAGGTGCCATGAGAATTGGGGCTGGAAAGAAAAAAAAAAATAGCGCGGGGGTTAGGTTGGGCTTTACAGGAGAGTCGAACTGCTGCTTGGAAGRGGGCGGGATTCGCCGCTGCCGCTGGAGCCCAGCCTGGTCCTGCTTCTTCTGCCATGGATGGGTCTTTGTTCCTGAGAGCAGCCACCGAACTGGGACCTTACAAACACCTAYCTCACTAAAAAAGAGACTTTCACCATCTGATGGGTGCCTCAGGGGAAATCCCGGGATCCCGAACCCTTTCCCCTTCCTAAGGAGCCGCTCCCTGGCCATTCCTGTTTGGGAGCTGGGCTGCCGCTGCCCAAAAAATTAGGTACCTATCTAGTCTGTGGCTGATGYTATTAGCTTTGTAACTAGAGACCATTCAGGATCCTGCTCCACACAGGTACTGTACAAGAATGATGAAGATTCTGGACTAAATTAACTAAAATATTGCTGCTGTACTTGCAGCCACTACCGTATAAGCAGACCATAACTACTGCAGATATTCACCTTCCCCCACTTCATATTTCACTCATATTGGAAGAAACATTATATGTCTCTCCTTGCAAATTTAGAGATATGTGTGAAAACTTTCAAAATAATCACTATCATTTTGCCATTTACTGTAGAATAAGGCTTCTGTGTCTTTTTCAGAAACCAAGATGTGTGAGATTTCTCTTGCAATTAAATCTGTTGGAAGCTTTTGTGAAAACACTTTGYTGCCACTGTTGACTGTGTCTATTCGTACTAAGGTGTGTCATCACCTTCCCCTCTCCTTGCAGAGGGGAGTAGTATGAGAAAGTTTTGTGAGCTACAGTGTTTTTTCTATTCTTTCCATAAATTTTTTGAAAAAATAATGTCTAGAAGCAATTCACCCAAAGATATCTCGAACCAACCTTTTACTGTTCAAATAACAGGAAGTTAGCATAAAACCGAATTAAACTAAGTGCCACAACCCTAAAATTATAGAGCTTAGCCAGTGGTGAAGTAATTATTTCCTGATAATGAATGATTTGGCATAAACCATGCAAAAATATTTCCATTTACAAAATAAGTTAGGGRAAAAAAGTTAGAACAAAAGGCTGGYACTGTGAATATCAGTGTAACTTGAAATTCCCACGCTCAAAGAGTTGCTGGTAAAAAGTCTGTTAAGTCCTGGGTTGCTTTGTCTTGTTACATCTCAAAGCTATCAGGGTGGGAAAAACACTAACATAGAATACTTCTCATTGGCTAAATAGCAATGTCTCATATAACAGGAAATGAAAATTTACAGGCTACAATGCTGAGAAAGGATTTATAACTTAGAATACTTTGTTYGAGTAGGCAAAACTGATTATATTTAGTGTCRTAAGTTRTAGTGGTTACTTATCAGGCCCAGGYATTGACACTCCTCAGTTAATGGAATCACTTAAAAAAGAAACAGGAACATCAAATCTGGATTAYTTTTTTTGAGGAGGAATTCCTGTTTCTATATTGTGTCATTCAGTACTACATAAGAGATGGAGATCCTTATTATTTTCTGCTTATGAACTCTGTTTATAATCAAGTTATTACTAATATGTTAAAAGATTACACTATTGTATRCATTAATTTTTCAGTGTTCCATCAGATCTTGCTTCACAGTCCCCAGATGTGTTACTATAGAAACTTACACAACGTGACATCATCAGTATTAATGTAATAAAGCCTTTGAAATCTTTCACCTTGAGCTTTAAAGGTCATTTTCATGGTTAACAGCCTAAAGTGGAGCTACAAACTATTAATGCTGTTCAATAAATTGTTAATTGTTCAGAAACCTAAGCATTTTAACACCATTACCTATAAAGATGCAGCCTGCTGCCTGAATCTGATTCATTTAATTGAAAATACTGCTAAAACAGCCATATGAATTCATTTGGGCCTGAAGTTATATAGCTGGTTTCACCTAAATCAATCTGTTGTTTTAGGGTAAAGGTCATTTCCTGACATTTTGCTAAGAAAAACAAAAATGTGACTTTTTGCCATGATGAAGAGAATATGAAAGGATCAGACCAGACGCAGGCTTAGATTCTTTAGCCCCACAAAATTATTTTTAAAAAATCTGAGCGTGTGTTTCTGTTAAACATTAACAAAGATRCTTTAGGCTATCCTCTGCCACATCTCAACTCCTTTATGTACTCTAGAGCCAAACTGACATTGTTTTAGTTTGGGTTTGTTTTTGTTTTTCATATTATAATGATGACTCTTGTGTCTGCAGATTTCCACCAATGCAAGCAGCACTTACGGACCAAAAAGTCATAAAAGGAAGTATATAGGCTGCAAGAGTTCTTTTCTTCTGAAGGAGAAATGTTGATAACAGTGAAAGTTTCAGTATTCATAAGACTTTCTTCTCTYTTCTGAATTTGCACTCCCTCACCACATGAAAACCTGGACAGAGTCATCATAACTGATTACTGAGTACTAAATGAGGCAAATCCTGGCAAAGCTCATATGGCTAAGGAGATCATCTGGACCTCAAACAGCTGGTGAATCAAGCAACTGTGTCTGGGGTAACCCACTCTGGCAAAGGCTGATGCATGGGACAGGCCTGCCTTCTGCAGCCAGGAGCTCAGGCACCAGCTCCCAAGATCAGCAGGGAGCTTGCATGGATGAGCTTTCTCTTTCCCCATGAAGTTCATCTAATCACTCCATCCAAAGTATATTTTCTGAGTTATTCACAAAGGAATGAGTTTGAAAATGTACAAGTACTTTATGAAAAACCAAACCCCGATTGCCTTTAAAGTTCTGCGAGTACTCTTGTCTCACTATTTCAAATAGTGAAAAAGCTGTCCTTTTTGCCCTCTGTGTTGTRTGAATCAGTCWACATGGTACTGTTCTTATGATCCTCTTTCAGATTGCTTCCTACTATTTTTTGCCATAATTTTTCTGGAAGATAGAAAACAGGGTTTTTTCAGTATGACGTAAAATAAGCTTGTGGGTCATTTCGTGGGTCTTGAGTTAAAAAAGGATTGGTATGTGTTTTYTCCTTAATAATTTGTCAATGTCCATGAATTACAATCTGGAAAGAAAAAGACTAAAACACTGGCTGTTTCATACACAGGAGAATTTTCAAGTTACTGCAGTCATTTTGTTTGGGTAGAACATAAAAAGTAAAGCAGCATACCATTCCAGTGCATTTGTGGAAGACAGAATACAGAATGCTTTTCCTTAGCACCTTATGAACAATTCGGTCTTCTCAATGAAGGATTCAGGCTCCACTAGAGAGTGTACCATGGGTACTTTTCTGAGGAGCGTAAGTGYAATGTATGACCTGTGAATTAGTTTCATAATACTCCCATTGAGAAAGATATTTGTGAAAGTGAATAAACAGCAAACTATTCCAGGTACTTCCAAATTTTAGACAAAARAATTCACATTATCTTCAATCTCCTAATGCTATGTAAGAGCTAAGAAGTGGTTTTTGTTCCTGTACATGTGACACAGGTCTTTTTATATCCAATACAGTCTGGAAAAATGGGATTGTGAGATAAACTCTAAGAATGGTTGGAAGGAAATCACACATAGATAATAATATTTGCTCACTTAATGTGGCAGCTTACCAAAATTCATACAACAGAACTGTTAGAATAAGTGTGAGGTGGAGAGATGATGAGAGCTTTTGCTGTTTCTGTGATGGTTTCTCTTTAGGGCTTTTAAATGACACTGTTTGAATTTCTGACTTATAAACTCTAACTTTTCAGCAAGAAACTTTCCTCCATTTTACATTCCACAGTTCTTTCCTGTTTCTCCACKTAGGAGTGACCAAAATCTATGAAGCCTTTTAGTCCCTGTGAGCTGGTATTAAGCAGTAGCTGTGTTGATGTCCCTAGWTTCCCTCACACACTGGACAAGAGTAAATAATATCAGCTGCAAAAACCTAACCGAGCCAAGGCTGTGGTTTAAATTATAAGAACAACTCTAAAGCCACAGTTTCAAMTCTGTGGTCTATTTGCACCAACAACACTGTTATAATGCACTTGTTTCTTTCTAGATTACAGATAAAYATATKAAAGATGAGAATTGTAGTAGGGTACAACATAGTCGCAAGATAACTTTATTTGTTGTCATTTGGATCCACCTCATGAAAAAAGAATGGATAATTTTGCATAAAGGAATACGTTTCCCCTTGTTATGGTGGAATTGATCCCAAACATCTACACTGCTGTTAAGAGAGTAACCCCAGCTGAAGTACTTTAGCGTGTTTGCTAATGYTTGGTAAGACTAATATTGACTTTTTAAATATAGCTTCAGAAAATCCTTCTCTTTACCTCCTTCCTCCAGTGTTCCCAGGACTGTTTTTCTTTTTGTAGAGCATTTACTCATAACATGAAGTGAAAGCAKCTGTGGTTAGTGGATGAAGTAAAATCGCAAATTACTTATTTGAGGCTAAACCAAAGAAACCTGGCAACTGATCTTTTTACTTATGCAYCAACCCCACAAATTTATTCTTACTGGAAGAACCACATCTGTGYTGTTTTTTGTTCATTGGAAATTGGAGTTTCCACAGAATTAGTACTTATTTCATTTTTCAAAATGTAATAGGAACTGAACCATGATTTCTTTCCTTTCTCCTAAGTGTAACTGGTCCAGACATTTTTTATTAAATGTCTCAGATTAAGCATTCTCTGTCAATTACAGATGATAGAGATCTGCTAAGATAATGAGTTCTACTACAATGCCTGCTTTAATTGCTACATTATAATCTCCAGACCTGAAAAACACCAGAGACCTCCAATAATAAAACATTTATCAGCTATGCAGGTGTGGAATTCATTACAAGTTGTACCTCTCCCCCTCATCTCTCTTGCATACTCTCTTTCCTCTCTCTTTTCAAAGTGGTAGAAGTCCTAAATGCCTTGGAAGTGTGCCCATACCTCGGGGTTTTGCAGTAAGTTAAAAMACCTTTTAAAGTTTAAGCACAATGCTGCTTTGAAGGTTCTGCAGAACAGAGGAGAAAGCAGGAAAGCATGACTAGAAGGTCTGTTCWAAGAGCAAAAACAAAATGGTGACATTTCTGTAAACATACTACTGCTATATTCTTCTTTAGGGGGAAAAAACAGCACCAGAATAATTTTTGGCATCTCTCTGTAGCGACAGCTGTCCAAAGGACAGCAGCAGTTGAGCTCTGGAGTTTGTTTTGTTTTTCTTTTTTGGTTTTTTTTTTTTTTTTTTTTTTTTTTGTTTTGTTTTGTTTTTCCTCAGCAAACCAGAAACATGCTAGACCAGAAAATATTCATTTCAATACACTTTTTTCCCAGAAAGACAAACATTTTGTAACACTTCAGAGTTGGTGACTGAGTCAATTATTCCAGAAATTAACTCTTCTTCTCATTCTTGATTCAAAGAGTTTACTGCTATAAGATTTTTAGAGAAAGCCTGAAATAATGTAAAGTTGTCAAATGCAAAGTCTGATTTTATGCTGAGATAATTTTTATKAATTCATAGTGTCATTCAGTTTGGAAAAGACCTCTGAGATCAAGAAATCCAACCCTTAACCCAGCACCACGATGTTCACCCCTAAACTACGTCATCAAGTGCCACATCCACCAGCCTTTTAAATGCTTTCCAGAATGGTGAATAAGGAAGATGTGAAGGGGACCATGAAAAGGAAGGGATTCAAAGCTACCATTTTCAGCTTTAGCTGAAAAGGCCATTTTAGGTCATCTAAATCACACTGACTGCAGCAATCAGGTAGAACATCTCAAATCTACCCTTAACTGACCCTKTCCGTGCATGCCTACCTGGCTCTATACTACCTTGGGAAATCAGTTAGAGTGGGACACTCTTCAGGAGTCCTCTAGAGATAATGTTCTGGCTATTTTCTGGCYAGTTATTATATAGAAAAAGCATAGACAGGCAAGAACAGAAGCCTAGGTTTTACTTAGAATCAGCACCATAATAGTTATTTCATGGAATCATGCTGTGGAATAAGAGGAGAATGGAAAACATCAGCTAAAGAAAGACACATTACATGACCCTGATGACGGAGGTCTCAGGCCTCTATGACTGCAACATTTACACATGACATCAGACAGAGGCCTAACTTTCATCTGCTTCCATGGCCTCTRCTAAAAACTAGTCCTGCATTGCAGAGGGCCACATCTGTACAATGACCAGGGGCTTGAGTTCTGCTACTCTTGGGAAGTAGTTGAGCTTCGCTGTTTGCTTTGCGTTTGTTTTTGTTTGYTGTTTTTTTAACTGGTTKTTAATTAAAAGTAATATTATTGAGAAAACTCTCTTGAGGTTGCACATAGAATTTACATGAAAACATTGTGAAACAGTTCAAAGAATCAGATGAAATCATATTAAATTTCAGATAACCCAATAACCTTTGTWATTTGGCTTAATAATGCAAACAGGAAAAATAATAGCAAGTATGAAAACATCATGTATGAAAGTCATCATTCATGCTCTAGTGAGAGGAAACTTGCTGAACAGCCTATTAAGACAATATTTTTCACTTGGTTCAATACTAGGTGTTACAAGGTGGGGCTTCCTTATTAAAGACTTCTCAGAGTTTCCCCTACTTAGCATATAACCAGAGCCAACTCATTAACCTCTTTCCAGGTAAAACAGCAAGTGGGAAATTTCTTAGAGACTTCAGGATTAGGCCAGACCTCAAAGCTGAACCTGACAKAATAATTCAGTCAACCTATCTGCTGAAATTAGAACAACTACTTTTTGGAAAAGTTGTCTCTGGCACTCTGAAAACCATAAAGGTTACATTTCAAAATGCCCACAATATAAGACAAAAAAAATTTGTCTAACGTAAAAGAGCTAAGTCAGTGCCAATGAAAGATACATTGATTTTATAACTCAGAAATCCCTTATTCGTCAGATCTTGATCCAGTACCTAAATGTATCATTGAGTTCAGGACATGCATTTTATCCCCCARTTTTTGGATGACACCAGACATCCAGCAACACACTTCCTAATTATTTGCCAAAGATATGAATACTGGAAGCCTGGGATATTTGGTCCTGGGATAGGGTCCTTCACTTACATGGCTTTTAAAACTTTTTTGGACTGTTGAGAACTAAGCACAGCAGTGACCCCAAATCCRCATCTGGCTGGTAACCATAGGACAGAGCARTAGTCTGGTTTATGACACATGTTATATTCAGGTGACCTACAAATGCCAACTGTTCTTACAGGAGCTAACTTTCACAGTCTTATCTGTAATCTGGACAACTGTAGAGTATCTGCAGATAATCTGGAAATACTGGGAAGTTTAGAGGACCTGATGGAAGTTTTGTAAAGAAAAATGTAAGCAGTCTAGAGATTTTCACACATGGCTGAACACTGAGTTCAGATTCTTGWGTGCAAATTTGGATTAAAATATCCCTGTCGACTCAGTCACAGAGCAAGGCAGCGGAACCAGACCTTATTTCAGACATAGTTTTTGTCTATGTTGTAATTTCTGCAATCACTCCAAGGAGCCCATATTCAAGGCAGGAAAAGTCACTGAATACAACTTCTTAGAAACATACTGGTTCAGTATCAAAGGCCTTTRGTAAAGCCTCTGTCACTTTCTCCCATAGCACGCTACTGGAAAAACTGGCACCCCACAGCTTGGACAGGTGCACTCTTGGCTGGGTTAAAAACTCTCWGGATGGCTGGGCTCAGAGAGYGGTGGTGAATAGTGACACATCCAGGTGCCAGCTGGTCACCAGTGGGGTTCACCAGGGCTCACTATTGAGGCTAGCCCTTTTTCCAATCTTTTCATGTTATGGACAAGGGGATCAAGTGGGCCTTCAGTCAGTTTGCAGATAACAATACATTGGGTAGGAATRTTGATCTGCTGGAGGACAGGAAGGTCCTGCAGAGGGATCTGGACAGACTGGATTGATGGTTCAAGGCCAGTGGCTTGKGGTTCAATAAGGCCAAGTGCTGGGTCCTGCCCTTGGGTCACAACAACCCCTGCAGTGCTATAGGCTGGGGCAGAGTGGCTGCCTGTGGAAAAGGACCTGGGTGTGCGGGTCAACAGCAGCTGAACATGAGCCAGCTGTGCCCAGGTGAGCAAGAAGGCCACTGGCATCCTGGTCTGTGTCAGCAACAGTGGGGCAGCAGGAACAGTGATTGTCCTCCTGTACTGGGCACTGTTGAGGCCACACCTCAAATCCTGTGTCCAGTTCTGGGCCCCTCTCTACAACAAAAACATTGAGGGGCTGGAGTCTGTCCAGAGAAGGACAGCAGAGTTGGTGAAGGATCAGGAGCACAACTCTGATGAGGAGAGGCTGAGAGAGCTGGGGTGTTTATCCTGGAGTAGAGGAGGCTCAGGGGGAGTCTCATCACTCTTCATAAATTTCTGAAAGGCAGTTGTAGCCAGGTGGGGGTCAGGGTCTTCTCCCAGGTAATGAGTAAGAGTGAGAAGATATAATTTTAATCTATGCCAGGGGAGGCTCAGGTTAAACATGAGAAACACTTTCTTTACTAAAAGGGTTGCCAAGCATTGCAACGGACTGCCCAGGGAGGCTGTGTAATCATTGTCCCTGGAGGCATTCAAGCAACAAGTGGATGTGGCACTTAGTGCCCCAACCTAGTTGACAAGATGGTGATCAGCCAAAGGCTGGACTCAATGATCATGGAGGTGTTTATCAACCGAAATATTTCTGCAATGTTGTGATTCTTGTGCAGAATTTTGAGGGGTGTAATTAAGGTGCCYCTGTTAATGGTCAAGATTTTCTGTGTCCTTCAAAAGCCAGCACTTTTTTTTTGACAGGAGAAATATTAAAAAAAAAAAACCAAAATTTGTAAAATAAACATCTGCAGTCCGCAACCCAGATGTTCTCCGATTCCTTCTTTCAAGCATAAGCCAGTGAAAAGAAAAATTAACACTACTGAAGTTAATCTCAGAAAAAATAACTCCAACAATTCCCTAATTTGAATTACTTGGTGAATGTATTGTCACAGTCCGAAGTCTAGGTGACTTTGTGAGTTTTCCAAGTTTTAAGTTTTCAGAGTAATACACAAGCAATTTTAGAAGCTAGAGGTTATTAAAATTAAAAAATATATATTAAAGGTAAAAAACAAGAACACTGCCGAACAAGGGGCTAATATTAATTTCATTGTCTGCCTAATGTTTGTTTATTTTTTATTTTTAAAAGTGGACGCTTAAAGAATGTGTTTAGAYGGTGAGCAGGATTTGAAAGAGGGTCCTTTTTCAGACTAAGAAAATACTTTTTCAAGAAACAAGCAATGTAGGTCACTGATCTAATGCAAGTACTGATTAATAGTAAGTGGATAGGTTGAGGATATTTGCCTCATTCGAAGGACAAAGACATGTCTACTTTACAAATTTATCAGTACATTTAGCACTAATAGGTCATCTTCTCACTGTTTAGAGAAAAGGCATGTAATTAGATGAACAGGTCAACTGATCTACTTTTTCGAGAYGGCATTTCCCCCGGAATTGTAACACATTTGTTAGGGGAAAAGCTTCCTCTCAATCTCTATGTTTCTTTTATAGATATATAGGTGATTTTAATTTTCAACAAAATCATCACTCTATCATGAGCAGAACTACAAGCAAGAATCCAGCACTATGGACTTTAGGTGGTAGAATTCCTTGACAACCTCATGCATTTCTCAGTTTTTGAATACAGTCTTGGCAACAGCTTTTGCTTTTCCAGAAAGTTGTTAAATTAACAGCCTTCAATACAAGTRCTCCTGTTTTCTTCAAGAACATGCACCATACAGTTATTTATTTCCTGTAAAATTTACTGTAGTATTGTATTTGCTCACCATCACAGACCATGCAGCTCCAAGTCAGGTATCAGTGAAAACAAAAGAAGGGAGCCTAAAAAACTGAGTTTTGTGTGACTTATTAGTGTTCCTCCAATTGGAGTTTTTCCAGGAAGGGGACACGTAAATACAGGAAGAGGGAAGAACAGGAAGAGATGGGGACTAAAGCAGAGACCTGTGTGTAGAGACCTCAATTAACATGTTAAAAAGATAAGATTTTCCCTTGATCAAAACAYAGACAGCTAATTTGCTTTACAGTGATTTTTAACTGTCAGTTCAGAAAAACAGCTGTGATTTCAACAGCGCTTCCTCCAAAACATCTGARGTATACACATAAAGTACCAGCAGAAGGAAAGAAAACCTAGGAGTCAGATAATTTAGGCTTTCTGTGCCCATCCTTGTCCCTTCATTTTTTGCTTCTCGTAAACGCATGCAAAGTCAGTTCTTGGACCTGTGCTATAGCTACTAGTGGAAAAATATKAAGTAAATTGTGGCATTTCAATGTCAAGACTTCTTCAGGTGCATGCAGGTGACACCATTTCCTGTTCAGTTCAAACTGTGCAGTGAGTGTGTGAGTAGAAATGAATGAACAGAAGATCTGACTTTTGATTGCAGATGCTTGTCCAGRGAACTAGTAAATATGCTTAAAACCAAGCCTACTGAGCTAAAGGAGTGACAGTGTAATCATCTCATTTTCAGCTCTGGCTTTCATTYATTAAGTAGCAGTAAACAAATCAATCTGTGATGCCTTGTCATGACGAGAGATCTCTCTTTCTGCATAAGCATGTTTAGCTCTGGGAATAGTATCATTAGTTAACTGAGATAATAAAATTGACAGAAAGAGAAAGAAAATTATATGGTATGTCTTTGAAAAATATCATTCATTTCTCTGTWAGGAGGAATAGTTACAAAAGCAAATTATACTTGTAGTCAATATAATTTTTAGCAAAAAACTGAAATGCATAGTAGTATGGAATGATAATATTGCCATGTAGTACACAGAATACCAGGCATTACAATCTTTTGGTAAACTAGAATTCTTCAGATATGTTTTCTGTAATTTACTGGGATACATGATGCACATCATCCTATCACTTGAATACAACATCCTCAGCACTGCTTAGCTGAACATTTTCTTTAAGAATATTCTGTAGACTTTGGCTCCTGATATRTGCTCAGAGAATTCTTTGGAGAAAGAACTGAACCATTCATATTTAAATACAGTACCACTTTGYATTGCCAATCCAGTTACCTTAGCTGTGGCTGAAAGAGAACTTTACACCCTTCCACACTTCATTACTGTCCTGCAGTGACCTGTGCTCTGCTGTCCATCTGATTTCACAGTAATAGTAAAACTACTATTTCACAGTAATAGTAAACACTATTTTAAACAGCAAAAAACTTCCTCCCTAATTCTATTCTTATGTTATCTATTAATCACATTAGCATTTATGCAAGTTTRCCATGTAAGCCCTACTGACTGTGCAGAATTCCCAGGAAGATTTACATTTCCATCAGTTTTTAAATACAAAGCTACATTCACATTTATCATTCCAAAACTGCTGGGTGTCTAATGACCAGGCAACATTTCTAAATATTCTGCCAAGATTGGCTGCTCAGACATTCTTTTGCCAACGAGTAGACCTCTCCAGGCAAACAATCTMGGCATGATCATCTAAGAAACCTAAAAGAAATCCAAACTACAGAAAAAGGAAAAAAAGAAAACCACCTGTGTTCATATTAATAGAATGCTGCTCTCAGACAAATGTGAACAGCTGACTGGGTCTTTAAATCTCCCACTGGAGGACTTTCATTTTAAGCAAATATTTATTGGGGCAACTAGGAGCAACTGAAAATTCCAATGTTCAGCTGAACTCACTAATAACAAAAGTATAGATTCAATCCTCCCTTCATCCATCTCTCCTTACCTTAATGGATATTTAGTTAAGCAATTAGAAACAACTATGATGTGGTCAAGAAAATGACACTGCTGGTTTTGGGTCGATCTGGACTCTGGAATGACTCCTGTGTTCTTTTCTGCCATGCTGCTTTGCAGCTGGGTGTCTCCCAGCTGGTGCTGGTGCCTGGAGCTRTTCTTTCCCAGGTGCAGAACTTTGCACTTCCCATTGTTGCATGGGGCTCATGTCAGCTCACTTCTTCAGCCTCTTGAAGTCCCACTGAATAGCAGCACAACCCTCTGGTGTATGAGCCCATGCTCTTAATTATCTGTCATCAGAAAATTTGATGAGCATACACCCTGCTCCATCATCAGCATCTTCTTTTGAAAATATACCAGAGGTAGTCAAGGCTTATATTTTTTGAATCAGCAAAAAAAYGTCTTCTGCTGTCTTACTGCAGCAGAAGTTCTCTGACCCTGCCCTGGGCAGAGTTCTTAAATATCAGATCCAAGGCTGAACCAACATACTTCCATCCCTTTCCTTTGYTTTCTATTGTCAAAATATGTTTTCTAGGGAAACTTTATTAAACTCTAAACACCAATTTTTCRTCCTGAGGCCATATATGGTCTCTTAGCTGTAACATGTCTCCATTACTATCCAGACATTACAAACCATATCCACAGGGTTTGCTCCAATTTTTCCTTCTTTTTAGGAAGGAAATTTAAAAATTTCCACATTTTTACACACCTTATTTCCTCATTAAAAATTGCAAGTAGTTTTTTCAAGTTATACTCTGTGTTGCCTCCTAGTTAGGTGCTATGGGTCAGAAATATTTAATAGGTTCCTAGGGAACATTAAAATCTGGATATGGAGCAGTTTGAGTTTTAGAGCAGGCACTGGACAGAAATATACTAACAGTAATAAAGAGGCTCTTAAAAAACATCCTTGGTCAGTAGAATAAGGCAGAGTAGTGATGAGCCCAAGGATATTCACCCTTTCAATCTTGTTTATGATCTTTAAAACAAGCTTGTGTAGTCTATTACAGGCTGGGGATGGGGCAAATGTGTGATGGTACTCCACAGGATGATGTTGAGGAGACCAAATACATGACATATAATATTAGATTTTAACTTTATTCRTTTAAACAAAAGTCCAACCTATCCAAATGAGTTGGAGATAAGTCTTGGATTTTAATATTAAAAAAAAAGTTTATTTTGGGCATAGGACTACAGAAAAGGAAAAAGGAACTCTTATTCTGAATTAAATGTGGGTTTAGCTAATTGTTTCATTTATAAAAATAGCCTGTTTCAAATTTCATGCTCCCAAATCATACAGTTCATGCCTTGTGGTAAAAATAGTACCAATGGGAAGCACTTTCTATTCTGTGTTTWTATGGGAATAACAAATGAAAACCAGGCAAGTGTTTCAATTTCAAAAGCTTGGTTTTGTTGTTGTGTATCTGTTCAGCTTTTGAAATACTAAGTATTATCACCCTAGGGTTTGGACTTATATTCAGAAAAGTTATGAGGCTCAGATCTTCATCCAAAGTGCTGCTTGAATTCCATTAACACAACTGCTCTTTCTACATTTCACATTTAAATTTATTCTTTGCATTCCTCCCCCAAATATCCACACCCAACCCTGAGAAATACTGTATATAAAAAATATAAAAACTTTATTATCCAAAGGTTGAAAAATGCTATAACTGTCCAAAATTATAAAATTAAATATGTACRTGTCCAAGTAATGAATTAAAAGGATGTATTAGGATTTTCTTCTCCTTTCTTTTTCTCTTAACATTTGCCTTTTTTTTTTTATATGTTTCCCTTTAACAGAGTTGGTGAAAGCTGTGTGTGGAACATGTAGATCCAAAGAACTGACAAACTCTACATAAAATCTGAAAGTGAAATTCAAAGCTTTTGTTAGAGGAACATTTAATATTCTATATGTATAATACTTTCATTTTTAAATGAAATATTTAAAAATAATATGTTCCTTCATTGTTTGCCAAATGTAAGATGCACTTTTCTTTGCCAAGCTGAAGTTTCCACAGCACCTGAAACTAAACCTAAATGTTCTGACTCTCAAAATTGAACCTCTCTCAGCAAATAAGAAAAGTGCAAAAGCAAAAATCTGATGTGGGAATGGATAAAGGCATGTTGCAGAAAGAAATTCATCAGAACACCAAGGACAGAGAGGGTCTAGAAAACAACATCTCTCCCAGAAGTAAAAATGAAAACAGGAAAAATGAATATTGCATAACTTAAATCTGTCAGAAGTGCACATGAAACTTGCATATAGAAAGCACTAATTGGATCAACACAGTATACAAACTAGAATTTATGACTTCTCCCATTTATGAAGATMARCACCCAGAAATATTGATGYTGGAAAATTAATTCCTGAAGCTCAGGAAATGTCTGTAYTGATAATACCAATAAACTCCCAGATCTGTCTTCACCTTYCTCAGCTAACATAGGACATTTTTTTTCTAGTTTTCAGGTTTTTATTTTGTGTCTCTTTTTTTYCAWCAGCAGTCTTTTCTATTTTTGTTCTCTTCTCACTAATCACACATTTGCTATTTCATGGCCRTATTGAATAGCACTGTCCCTGTAAAGGTCAGTAAAGACCACAATTTTTTTTAGATTTCACACTCCTAGACTGATAACAAGAGTCCAGACCTTTGGGGACACAAGCTTCACGGTAAGGAAAGAGAAAAGTCACATTTTCAGAGACAGAATGACACAATTTTTGAAGACCAGTACACAAAAAGACAGTATGATGGGCCTGTTGGTCCATCAACACAACAGGACTCCAAATTCTCCACATTTCTAAAGGTGCAGGAGCAACCYACTCCCTACCTGTCTTTGCAGAATCAGATGTGGCTCAGCTGACAGAAACATCTAGGATACACCTACATAGTGCAATGCAGCCCTTCTGCATGGAGACACAGATAAACTCCAAATGCAGTAGCAGAAGAAGAGCATCTGCAATTGTGGGTACAACCTGACTGTTGGAGGATGGGCTTCCCAGCACGGACAGAGCAGTGAGCTGATGTGACTGCATACCTTCTTCCACATGATGCGGGTGGAAGTTAATTTTCATTTCCCCAGGTGAATMCAATGAATATTTACAAAGGGTCTTTAAATTAATTTAACAAGCCTGACATGAGCTTTCACTGYAGAAAGTGGCTGAGTCATTTAAACACAAGGTAAGGGATCATAGAGCYACTTACACAGATGAGCCCAGTGAACATGCCTAATATTTAATAKATGTGGCAAGTGCTACACCCTTCTGCTGTAATAATATTTTTTGGCTAGCAAGGAGGAAACATAATATTCTCTTTTCATTCATATTAATTCAGCCTGTCTTTGCACCTCCTTTTATTGTTYCACTGTTCAGTACTCCACTAATAAAACATGTTATGTTGCTTGTTTTGAGCCAGAAATAATCTCTGGTTTCATTCAAATATGAATACATTTATTGTATTAAGTGGGGYTTTTTTCATATAATGAGCCTGAACACTAGTACCCTCCAGAGAGGCAGTTACTTTTACAAAACTTGAGCCATGAGGCTTTGGTCGTGGAAGAAAAGGTGAAAGATGAGGAGTGAAATGCATGCAAAAATTTAATGTAGGGAAAAGATGCTGCCATCTTTTTTTTTTTTCCTTCTGTTTTTTTTTTTTTTCCCTAATGTGGACTGTTTCCTAATGTCATGCCAGCTACAGAGCTTGCTCTCATATGGTTGAATTTATAAATCTAATTTAGGGTCCTGTTGGTTTCCCATTTGCTGTGTTYTCATAATGTTGTCATCCATCTGACTTTTGGTGGCATTTTTATTGCTATAAGTAGGGATCAGAAAAGTTCATTCTTTAAATCAATTCTGTCATCTAAACTCATAACTTTACTTGAACAACTCAGCTAAAGTTGTCTAATTTTATCAATTTCATTCAGTGCTCACATTATAGTGTTACACAGACCAGGGAATTTGGCAGAGAGCTTAGCCCAACTGTAATTGAAATATATTGCATTTCCTTATTCAATGGGATTCAAAAAGAGGAATATTTGGCTGTATTGAATAAGTCAATGAGAAAATAAAAAATTTGAAAGACTTTTTTATTTATACACAGGAGACATAAAGAARATAATAATCAGTTAAAAGTTTGGGAATAATTAGGTTTAATCCTGTGTATGTCAGGTTCATTTGCTTTATTTTTAACATAGAAGAATAAAATATGTTAAATCATCTGCTTATTTTGCCAAAAAAACCAAAAACCCCTACCATCTGTTACTATTGCTTCTCTAAATGTGAAATTAATGGAAAAAAAARAAAGAGCTTCAACAAATCTAAAAATKTTWGTATTCTTTTAAATTTTTATGTTTCTGGAACCAAGTCATATAATTACAGGTATGTTGATTAATTAGCAGATTGSTTCCCTAACACAGCATTTGGAGACTGAGATATTTTATTTAGCTGACTATGATATTGGCTGGTTATTTTGTTTTGATGCTATCAGATATGATTATTACTGTTGTTGGTTTTGATTTGCAAAGCCATCTCCATTGCCAGTCTGGACAATTCACACTGGGTGAGGTTCTTAAAGGATGTTTTACTAATATACTTCATCATATGCTTTTTCATAATTGAAGTAAGCTGTGTTGACTAGTAAAAAATAATTACCTGAGGCTGGATATAAAACAAACAAGCAAACAAACRAAAAATTTAAGCATTACATAGATGCCCTGAAATTAACACATAGCTTTATTGTTAATATCGGACCTTGCTATAAAAGAATAGTTGAGCTGTTTAACTTTGGCCATAATTTTGTTTCAGCTTTCYTTAAAATGTTTGGATTTATGAGATCTTGATTTTTTTAAAAATCAATAATCATTGTTTATGAACAAATAAATAATAAAAGTTTATTTTAAAATGCTCAAGACAGACATCCTTGAACAGGAGTTGTTCCACACATTTTGCTTAGGATCTCCTAGGATGTAGGCAAGTGTTTGAATTCAGGAATATGAATAYTCTCTTAAATTCTATGTTAACCTCACCACATCTCCTAATCACACACACATTCTCCCAAGATGAGATATCTGAAAGTAATGTAGGGATCTTTATTATATTTTGGTCAGGCTGGGATGGAATTATGTTATAATAAGTCTCATGACTAACACACCAGTTTCATACTTTTACTCATTAATATTCACTTAGCTAATAAAGTCACTCATTACTTCAGTTACAGGATTTCTCTGACTGACTTTTAAACCTGCTGAAATGGAAAGAAAAACAAAGTCAAAACTCCTTTACAGAAATCCTGAAAATCTTGCAAAACTTGTAGTCTCTGGATTCTCATGGCTTTAGATGTATATAACCCCTGCCTCATGTGTTCATTCCCTAGCACAAGGCCAGGAAGAGCTTTACTGTGGATCCTGACAGCATCCCAAAACCTGCACAATTTGTGAACAGACTGTGAAATTTAGGAGAATTATGCATTTAAATCTACTCCCAGTCCAGCAACACATATAAACTCGTGTTTAATTGTGGCCAGAGTAGTCATGTTACCCTTATGGCTTCTCATAAGGGTACCCTTCTGGCAGCCAGAAAAGATCTAAACATTGTGTCACAGGAAACTCCATCTTCTGCTATTTCACCAGGGTAAACAGAACTGAATTGGTGACTAACTTAAACTGKCAACTTGGATAAGGGAATGTTCATGGGATGTTCATGAATAAAAGTAAATTCTCTCAGTATGGGTTAAGGTTTAGTTCATACTGGGTGAGTCACTCTGAGTACTCACTAGCTAGATAGCTGTTCTATCTGCCYCTTCCAAAATTTTATCTCATCACAYTGGCTATGACCAGTCCTCTAAAYGTGACTACTTAAAGAAATTCTTCCAAAATAATTGCAATGACAAATGAAAATTATAACCACAGAAAGCCACAAAGACACTGAGTGGAATCAAGGCCATATTTGATCTGTGCTTGCCATCTTTAATGTAAAAGTCAAGCCCACACAAAAAATTTAGTCCTTAAACTGTTACTTGGTAAGGGGAAATGCTTTTCAAACAAAGCCCAAAGGCTTCATGAGGTTAAAGAGCTTATTAGGAATCTGTATAAAACTGTGGGATATTGCACACTTTTAAATTCATGGTAGTTATTAGAAAATTTGATTTTCTTGTTTGTTTGTTTTTGTAGGGTTTTTTTCTATTTTGTTTTGACAGCTGAAGAGGATCTAATGTGAAGAAGTTATTTTTAGGTTTACTGAAAGACAGAAGCGTAAAAAAGTCAGTTTTGTGACTGGGATCACAGTGGTGGATTATGTACCCATATGCAGAACTGGAGTATAACAGYGATTAATTTATGTTCTGTGTATTATAGTAAATATTGATCTTCAGTATATCCTTCTTCTGCCATTCCATCTGCCAATGTTTAGTGCTGAAGGGATCTTTCCTTTTCAGTTGTATGATTTAACAGCATAAGAAAAATCCAGGTTTAGAATCTTGTATTCAAACCAATGCACCAGTAAAACAAAAGGACATAACAAGCAGAATGAAGGTAATATTCACAGACTAATGAACTTGCCTACTGGTTCCACTTTTTTTTTCCACTRCTTCAGCATTCTTGCCTGAATCTCTTTAGTTCATATCTATGTCTAGAGTGTCTSCTAGCCTAAACTCAGGACAAAAATTGGCATTAAACGCCACTGATGTCCTTGAAAAAGTCATCCATACCTTAACATCTGATATACAAATAGTTCAGTTAGTAAGGGTTCGAACTTCTGAATTCATTGTCTTGAAGCAAGTACTTATTGCTTCCAAAGGGTATCACATTGTATTTCTACGTAATATTGAGCTTGCATGAATTCTTGCATTAATTCTTTTRAGTGTTTTATGATTTTGGACTCATTTTATTTACTGTCTCATTTTGACAGTAATAGCAGCTGAAAAAGCCCACAAATCTGGGAAACACATTTGAACCTTGYTTGCTTACTTGGATTGTGTTGATATTTTGCTTGTAATACACAAATTTTCATATTTCTGCTGGAATCAACCAAGTGGAGAAACATTAAAAATTTACMAATTTGGAAACTCAAAAACATCACATCAAATTACAGTAATGCTTAGAAAAACAAGAGCAAAAACTGGTGAATATAACAGCTTTCTTACATTAAAATATATTTACTAAAGATGATTAAGAAAGTAATATTTTTTTAATGACAAAAATAAAAAAATAACCAACACTACAATAYCTTTATTGGTCCTATTCTTTTTGTCATTTAATTCCATCCTGCTCATCTCACGCCAATTTATCCATTATACATTTTTTTCCTTTTTCTAATAAGTTAAAAGATTGAGTATTCAAGTAATTTTACTTCCCATGCCACAATTTTTCCTTAACTGTAAATAGACCTSGTATAAGATTTTAAGATGCTGATATTGTTATAGCACATAAATTTTGTTTTGTTTGGGTTTTTGGTTTTGTTTTTYRATTTGATCAGATTTCTTTATTGATTGTATTTCAGATTATGATGTCAGATCATGTATAACTTGCAGGGCTGACTATRAATCTTAGAAGATTTATAGGTAAGCAATGTACACAGTTGTCAAGAAGACACATCATTTGTCTGCATGACCATACTGCATTCTCTAGACTTTTCAGATTTGAAAAGCCATAACCATTCAGAAATTTTATATGCAAAATTCTGTATAAAATCACTATTTGAATGCCTAAGTAARATATATAAACAAACATACTCTGGAAATGCTTCTACCCCTTTACTGTGAAAAAGGAAGTAAAAAATAATTCAKACTCTTGGACCAAACAGATGATTTTACTGGCATTAGGTTAATCTTATTTTCTTMTTTTTAGCCCCAAGGTCATAGCAATTATATATTAAATCTAGATATAAAACTGAAATACACAAAAAAACTGCACTGTTGTTATCACTTCTTATTTCAGTATTCTTATAGATATACATTTCTATTTGTTTAGTAGTTGAAATCATTCCAGGGCTTCATAAAGCTTTATTCCAACTTTCTGYAAGTGAGTTAATGCATTTTCTGAGAGCTTAAAATGACAGAGAAGAGATTGTATTTTCTTTTTATTCATAGTTCCCACTAACAACATTCTCCAAAGATTTCTTAATCTAATTACAAACTCAAACATTCACACAGTATGCTGAGTAATTTTTGCGTCAGGAGTTTTTCAGTAACTTTTAATGTAAGCATGTTTACTAGTGAAGAAATTTTAGGATTTTTGGCAGTAGTTTTGAATGCAMAAAAGTTTTGAAGCTGATTTCATACCATTTTACTTCAGCGTTTTTTTATGTACAAAAGTTGATCATTTCATAGTATTTCTGCCACATTTATTACTTCTTTTTCTAATTTATTACTGTTTCTCATMGTTTTAAAACACAACAAACATAATTATCTTTTTTGTTGAAGGTACACAGAGACAACGTTCCTAAACATCTTCATTTTGTAAGGACTTACATACACTTGAAATAAGTCCTAAGGGCCCTTTTAAAAAAAAATACATCTTTTCACTCTGAGACAACATAGTAACATTTTCCACAACTTTTCCTATAGTTTTACCATCATAAAAAATTCCATTTTTTACTTACAAGGACAGTGTAAAATGTCTATATAAGTAAACAAAATGTTGCATATTGAATTAAAAAATTATCCATTGTGGCAGACTGCCTCTGCCCCAGGAGGCGGAGATGTGGGGTGCAGTCCTGTCAATTTGGACCCCTAAGTTCCCTTTTCTTAGTTAGCCCACCCTTTTGCAGTCCCTGCTCCTCTTGTAATTGGACTCTGACCCTAAACTCCNATTTTTTACTTACAAGGACAGTGTAAAATGTCTATATAAGTAAACAAAATGTTGCATATTGAATTAAAAAATTATCCATTGTGGCAGACTGCCTCTGCCCCAGGAGGCGGAGATGTGGGGTGCAGTCCTGTCAATTTGGACCCCTAAGTTCCCTTTTCTTAGTTAGCCCACCCTTTTGCAGTCCCTGCTCCTCTTGTAATTGGACTCTGACCCTAAACTCCACCCTGGATGTACCCTATAAAACCTGCCWTCCCACTCTTGTTAGGGTTCTTGTCCCTGCGTTTTATCCAAGGGTTGCTGCAAGTTTGTGTTTCTTCTAGGCTTCGGTGTATAATTTTTGTTCTCATTAATAAACGGACTCTCGGATCTTCTGGACAGGAACCTGTCTCGTTCCTTTTTCCAATGTTGGCCATAGGTGACTGTCCGAAGTGCCAGAGCCTGGGGGAGTCCCCAGCTTGTCACGGCACCAGCGCGCTGTGGGCAGTGACAATCCATTTTTATAAGACCTTTTGCAGATGCTAATTGTATACACAAACCTTGTAACTTATTTTGCTTATTTTGCTCTCCATTAAATTATTCTCCCTGCCAATGTCGGCAAGCATAGCCAGAAATTCTGGATATTTGGGTTAAAATTATTTTCATAGGTATAATAAATAGTGATCAGTCTTGCAATCAAATCTGTTTTCATTATTTCCAACTGTAATGCAAAAAATTAGTCAGTTTCTTAACATATACTCTCAAAAATTGAACCCAAGTGTCTGAAATCATAATTTGATTAATAGCATATCTACCCACATATCTCTTCACTGCTTTTTAGTAGTCAATAATCATATATTATCACAATCTATGTACATCTGTGTTATGTACATATTCATATAGATTGTTTTGTTTGCTTCCTAGTATTATTTTCAGACTTCATACAAATTTTTTGTGTCAGGCATAACCAAGTAATTAACTTCAACACAAGCCCAGGGGAAAGTCTCCTTGTGAATCTCAGCTGCATGTTATCCAAGGTGTTTCCAGTATTCTACTTCTGAAAGAAAAAGCAGGCATTTGAGTTTCCATCTCCAGCCTATTGTTTATTTGGAAACTGCAGGAGCAAAGATCAACCCACAGTGGAGCAAGTCCAAGTATTTATTGCTAGGATCCTATAAACTATGTCATAATTGGAACTATGAACCTGCAGAGACCCTTGTTAGAGTTTAATGGACTGGCAAGGTCAGCTCTGCTTTCATTGTGAAAATGAAAATGCTGTCTAGGAGTTTAATGAACACAATGACATTTCTGCATGCCCCCAAAAATTCCTGAGAGCATCTGGAACTGGTTTGATCTTGTTGGAATATTGATTTTTCTTCTTCTTTCTCCTCCAAGTACTTTTCTTCCTGAGGGCAAGCTTGTTTGTCTGCATATAGAGAGAAGGGGCTCTTGTTCAAAAAGAGAAATTGGAGGCTTTTTCTTGAGAATTAGTTTTAAACCTAAAACCTTGTTGCAGTATCCTCCTCAGGAGAAAAATCTAATTCCACTTTTCAGCTCTCTGTAGTCCTCATGGGAAAGAGAAAGGCAATAACCAACATAATTATGCAAGGTTTAGGGCAAATATAGTCAGCATGACATTACAAGGAGAATTGGGTTACTGCAAGGAATTTGGTTTGAATTAAAGTGGCTGTACATTCCTTAATCAAGTATTTGCAAATAATATCTAACATTTTCACATCCCTTAACAGAGCTTAAGATCACCAGCCCTGTTATACATCCAGAAAAAAACTGGCACATTTATTTACAGAATAATTTGTAAAAAATAGGGAGAAGAGGGGAAAAAAGGTTCCTCTTTCCATCCACAACTTTAATTCCTTGCAATGGCTGTTGGTTCATATCTCATTACCCAGTTCATTCAGAATATTAGAGCTGGAGGGCTAATGAAGCCTTCTCTCAGTCTCACAATRCAACTAAAGCTGTCAACAAGTCTTTGATGTTGTGAACCTATTAATTCTTTAAGGCCAGCTTACATGGTGCAATCAGGAGTGAACACACTAATTAGAAACTCGCAGAGAACAAGRTTTTAGGGTGCTGATTCTCCAATCATTATTCTTTTTTTGGTGAAAAGAAAATAAAAAACTGTTATAAAGATTAGAGAAATCATAGAATAAAAGAATCATAGAAAATGAAATACTGGAAGGAGATCTCAAAGATTATCTGGCCCAACCATTTTTGTSAAAAGCACAGTCCAGACTGTGGCCCAGCACCTTGTCCGCCTGGATCTTAAATTTGTCCCACTTCAATCTCCCCAGGAGTGACTTAAACATTAGCCCTCATCTTTTCCTTGTTATTTATTGAAAAAAGGTGTTCCCATCTTCTCTGTGGTCACTGGAGAATGGTAATAAATTCTCACCCAAATTTTTTCTCAAACCTGAATGAGTCCAGCACTCTCATCCTTATCTCAGAGGGCAGGGTTCTCTTTCTTATCTCTGTGGCACTGCTCTAGACCCTCTCCAGACTGTCCACATCTTTTGTATAGTAGGGACCAAACTGAGCACAGTATTCCAGCTGTGGACTGACCAGAGCTGAGTAAATCAGAATGATCACTTTRTTTCTGCTGGTCATGCCCTTTTTGAGACAGCCCAGCATCCCTTTGGCGTTCTTTTTCATGGTGTCACAGAGGTCATTCATACTGATCTTGTCCACCAAGACCTTTCCACCCAGCCTGTCCTGCACTCCTGGGTTCTATTTTTCCAGGTGCAATTCCTCACACTTGTCTGGTTAGCCCACTCTTTCAGCCTGTCCAGGTCTTCCTGCAGGGTGGATCTCCCTGCCAAAGTGCCCACTTCACCACTCAGTTTGGTATCATTGGCAAACCTTATAGGATTACATTTGATCCTATTTTCCAGGCACCTATGAAAACATTAAGACAGCATTGAGCCCAATATTTATCTGTGGGGATACCACTTGAGCCAGATTTGAAAAGGAGCTGTTTACCACCACTCTTGGAGTGAGACTCGTCAGCCGCACTCACTGCACAGACCACTGGTCTAAACTATAACACAATATTTCCTCTAAGAAAAGGCTGTGGAAGACCCTGTGAAAAGCCTAGAAGAAATCCAGGGGGACAGTGTCCACTCCTTGTTCTACACATATAGTTKTTCTATAGCTTTCCTAGTCACCGTTCAGGGTGACTTCTGGGTTTATAATTTCCTGAATCCTTATTTAAGAYCTTCTTTTTAGATGGGAGTGGCAGCCTTGTTCCAGGCTTCAGAAAGATATCCATGACTTCAAGACTATGGMAAGCAGCCTCACAATGATGTCARCCTTAATACTCTCAGGCAGGTATTGTCAGGCCCCATTGATTTGTGCATGGTGTCAAGTTCCTTTGAAAGTTCACAYGCCAAATCTTCCCTCACTGACTCTTGGCTTGTGTTATCATCAACCTGGACTGTTGTTCCCAAGGCCTGGGATGAAACAGCATTATTAAAGATGGAGATGAAGGAAGCGTAGAGAACCTCTGCCTTTTCAGCATTACTGGTGACTAATGCATTTCTGTTTAACAGTGGGCCAGCGTTCTCCTGGTTATGCTCCATCTTTACAAAGAACCCTTTCTTGCGGATTTTGACGTCTTTGGCCAATTTCAAATCCCCCGGGGATTTTGCTTTTCTAACTGAATCTAAGCACACCCTGGCAGTGAACTTGTAGTTCTCAACAGGTATTTGTCCACTTGGCCATCTCTGGCAGGCTTCTATTCTGTTTCAAATAGACTCAGAATCTTACAGACTGTAGTTACCCATTATGACTCTCCAGTCATATGAGTTGTCACACCATATTGCAGTTATTCCTACAATAACACAACTTTCTGACCAGCCATGGAGGTCCAGCTCCTCTTATTTTTTCTCCAAGCTGCATGCATTGGTATGCATGCACTTGAGATGGTTATCTTAGGACCATGTAGTAGATTAGAAGCAAAAATATGTCAATAAAATAAAATATATGAAGAACTCTCATTATAAGATGCGTGTGACAGTTGGCCCTTTTGGTTCTCAATGAGCTGTGAATAAAATCTGAGATGTTTCAGATTATGTTAAGGGGGATGCACTTAGGAGTAAAATGCATGCAATTTTATGAGGAAATGAGGAAGATTATGATTTCACTGTATTAGAAGTGCAAAATAAAAAGATTTACGTGGATAATCAGGATTCCTCAGTGTTCTGTGTTAATGAGTATTGGCAGCTTCCAGCTTTGCTATTGGAACTCATCAGACTATAATATTTTTTCTGGGTATTTTTAAGATGGAAGATTAGTAAAGCTTCTCATGCAGATGACWAGATCTAAAACACCTAGTTCAAGAGTAAAATGTGAGCTCAAGGATGTTGTTTCATCATGTGGTCATGTAGGAACGGGCAGGAAGGAAGAAGAGATAGAGGCACAAAAGTTTTTTGTCTCATTTTTTTCTTTGTATACATGGTAGTGTCTGTACTCAAATTACAAGACATTTTAATATGCAACTTAAAATACAGAATCTTGATCTTTCTTATATATATATGCAATGCAATTTTTTATATTTTTCCTTCTAGACAGCTTAATATTAAAAGAGTGATTTGTATTTTCAGCTGCTTAATGATATTCTCTTGTGTTGCACATTGCCTTTTCTAGCTGCATGTGGTGGCTTCATAAGGTGGGTTCTGTAAAAATGGAATAAAGTTAAACTTCCACTCAGAAGACACCACAGAATAAAAGGTAAAATGGAGCAACTGGCATTGAAGTCTCAGGCAACAGGATTTTTAGCATAGTCTACCTGATGTATAATTCATAACAGCATTTATTTTCCCATGTAGGTTTTCCTTGGGGAATACCAACAGGACTATTTATATAAGCATGAGTTGTTTATATAAATAAGGCATAYATTTTTGGATTCACACCATGTAATAGGGGAAAAATATATTAATTTATGTGTCCATAAAATTSCCTTTCACCTCTAAGAACCAAGACTGAATGCTATTATTATACATAACAATATTGCATGTTGCTTAGATTTCCTTTATCTTTACTGATTTATCTGTATCTGAAAACCACCACATAATATATAAATTGACACAATTCTCTCTCTGCACACATGAGACAACCTTACTAACAACTTGRTGTTGCCTTGGCAAACTTGTGTGGAAAAGCTTCTATAAGCACTAAAGGTCAGTGAGTTTGAAAAAATATGTATTTATATCCCCAAACTGCCTTTTAAGAAAGACTATTCAGTGCAAGTCAAAAGTGGACTCATATAGAATAGGTAATGAAGTGTACCCTTCTCTCTTTCTCTGATGTAAATTGGAAAAGGCTTGGCTTAATATAGTTTCTTTCTCTCCTCCTGGAAATTTAATTCTAAAAAGAAGCAATCTAGGTCAGCCTCCTACTGGTGTACCAATTAACAGGAGATGTCCATTATATTTATTATCCCTCTGCAAGGTGTCAGACTTCAACTTTAGAACTAGTAAAACCAGTATGACTTCAATTTACAGAAAATTGTGGAGTGTCAATGTTCTCTATTTTCTCCAGTAACTTGCTCCTCACTTTCTTTTAAATTGTAYTAAAGTATTGCTAAGTTTAAAATGTCCAGGTTTTGCCATGTATACTTTAGTACATTTTTGCATTTTCAATGACCTCAAAGTAGGTTATTGTTCTAATAAAATTAAGTGGTCTTTTTTGTTAGGAARCATTCATATTTAGTACTACAACAAAAATCTGCTCTATTAGTAGTTCCTTCTTTTCTTTTGCCCTCACTCTAAATCACAGCACTGAATCAAGCTCTTCTTCCTCCCACCTGCCTTTATAGGAGATAACAACCCCTTGATCACTGTGATACTCAAAGTAGTAAATGGAAATGCCTTCACAAAGTACATTTCAAGAGTATGTTTTGAAAGAGAAAAATTAATTCATGGTCTTGATGTTAATGCGGGTAATATGAAAGTCTTTATTGAGAAATAAACCACACAGACCTCAAAACACACCTGATGGATTGAGTTTCCATAGTAGCCAGATAAACACCAGTGTCAGTTTTCATAAAGCAGTGAGAAGGAGGGGCAACAATCTTAAACATGCACATTAATTATGAGATCTCATACAAGTTGGCATCCTTAATGTGTACAATTCTACAGGACTTTGTTTGTGTGAAAGAAATATGAAAATAGTGTCATGGATTAGGTCTTTCACCTATGTTCATTTCTCTTATAAGCAGAGAATCGTCTTTGAAAGGGCTGATGGAATGTTAAATTCCTACATCTCTGGGAATTGTCTGCATTTACTACTCAAGAGTCCCAAACACATTTTCTTATAAACATCAAAGAAAATACTAGGTATTTAGAAAAATGGTTAAGAAACAATTTCAAGAAAATTTCAGAATGTACTTACAATAACTCTGAGGAGTTTGGTAGAGTTTAATAATTTTGTTATGAAAAATCCCTCCAATTTTGCCAAAAGAAAACAACAATATTTTGTTGTAATGATCATTCTAGGAAAGATTTTATTGTTCTGGGAGGTAACAGAACTTTTTACACAAAGTAGAAGAGTAGTTTCAACTTTCAAAAAAGAGTTAAAAGAAAGAAGTCTGTCATCTGCTTATCACAGACATAAAAGACCTGTGCACATGCACTGGCTTCAACTGAAAGTTGGCTCAATTCTGTAGGTTGTCTGTCCAAATGAGTTTTCTACATTCTGTTGATATGTGGCTAAGAGTTCTACTGTTACTGTTATGCAAAAAAGTTTCTTGTACCATTCACTGTCATTCTAAGGATGATCCAAAAAGAGGTTAGCAAAAGCAGAAAAAAAAAATTAAAAAAGAAAAAAGGAAAAACAAAAAAAAAAACCTTGCAATTTTCACAAGGCAAAAATCACTCCAGTATTACCCCTTGGAATAACTCAGCCTTTTTAAGTATTGCTGCAATAGCCAGTAGAACATCAGCTAGTGTCAGATACAGTGTCAGGTCTCCCATGTTTTTCAGCTATACTGTCAGCAGGGGTTTCCTTTAAAATATGAATTTGCATATGTTCAGGGATGTACTGGAAGTACAAGTACACTCATTAGCTGTGATTGCAGCTGGCAACCACTGCTTTGCTTTCCTTGCCTTCACACCAGTACTAAGCTACATAATTCACATACATTTTAAGTAAAAAGTCAATTCACTAGGTAAATTGCAGTGGGATATTTAGCTAAGATTTCACTGGTGACATACAAGAACCTGGGAGGAAATGTGAGAGGCACAACCTGTATTTCTCCTGAGATCCCAAAAAGTGAGGGTAGTTTCCAAATTTTTYAAAGAGCTATGAAGTTTCCACCTCTCTTCAATAAGCCAAATTGAAATAAAAATTCCTTTATTTTTGGCTCCCCTGAGCCCTTTTCAAGATGTAACCAAAGCTGTTTAAACAGAAGGTGTGGATTTGTGGATTCTGGCAGTACACACTGCAGAAGTGTAGGAGCAAACCGTGTGCAAATRCATACTCTGACCTCCATAGCATATTCTTGTTAAGGTTAAGAGTCRATCTCTGATTTGTTCCCATTTTCTCCCACTTATTTGAAGATTTTTCCTCAGTTGATTCAAAAAACACATTAATTGTAAGGGGTTTTTTCATCAGTTGATGCAATTTAGGAATTATAATTCACATAATTTAGGTACTTCTGTCTGATACTGTTACATGACATGGCTGATAATCTCCCATCAGACCAACAGCACTGGAAAAAAAAAGTGTTACTGAGCACTCCAGTCAATGGTTTGGAACCAGCAAATCTCTCTTCAACCCATCYCTGTTCAGAGGAACCTGAACACCAGCTGGGGTGTTTTAAGCATTGGGCAGGGGCTTTTTGCTAGGAGCATTGAGTAGCAGGAACTCTCATGTATGACAGGTTTAAATTAACTCTAGACAGACAAGGTGTAAGGAGAAAATTTATCCAGGCAAAGCAAAATTCAATGAAAATCTTGTTTGATGCATAGTAGTCATCTGTCACTTAGCAAGTTTTGAAATGTACCATTAGCAGACTCTCTTGTTAAGGTTGTATTATTTTGCTTTAGTGCTACATWAAAAATTATGGGCTAGCCAAAAATTGTATGTTGAAACTACTTTTCAAAGTCTTTGTTAAATTAAATTTCCATCCAAAAGTGTCTGTTTTTATTCAAAGACAAAGGGGAAAAAATGATCAGTGAAAAGCTGACAACAGAAAATATTTCAGTCAAGAGATAAAAACATTTTGGAAAAATCTTGCAGTACCTGCTCTACTGTACTCAACCTTTGACAGTAGGCCAAGGTTTTTCCCAAAAATGAATGACTACAATTTTTGGTTTTGTTTTAATTTTATTAATGCATGCCCCAGAGTGGAAAMCTTTCAATGAAATGGAAAATACAARATTCATCTTTCAATAAGCACTTCTAAGTGTCACCTACTGTCTTCAGAACATARCCAGAATCTAACAGCCATTCCATGCCAAGTCATATTCTCCATTCTCAGACTAGGCAGCAAATGCACTGAAGTCTGTAAGAACTGAAAAACAGTTCTACAAATGCTGTTGGCTCTGTGAGTGCTGATTATTTGGAGACAGCAGTTTTGCCACTTCTGTTAAAGTCCCTTCAGAGTGTCTACACAAGCCCATAAAAAATAATAGTTAYATATTTACTGATAACTGTTGAGAAACCCTAAAGAGAGAAAGTAATTACTATGAAATCAAGGTATAACAAGCAAAAGTTGACAAATATTACTTTTTGTTAGACAAAAAGCAGTTAGACAATTAAGAATAACTGAGGATTTTGTTTCAAATATCTAATACCTCATTTTCTACTATTTATTTCCTTTATATTGACAGAGAAAAAAACGTTAAAAGAGAAAAAAAGAGAATGGTGACATTAACCAGAGTGAATTACTTTTTTGTTGTTGTTGTTGTCATTTGTTATCTTAGGTTGGAAAATAAACACAGAAAATTCCATGACAAAAATTAAAAGTAATTAATTTGGTACCTTTTCAATAACAGGATGAATTCAGCACTTAAACTAATTTTTTTTTTTTCACAAATATACCAGGTGGTAGAAGAAGTGGGCCTCGAAGAAGGTCATCATCAGTTATTGCACATCTTTCAGACCAATGGTGAGGAAGGGCACTGAGGCCTRTGGCAGCACTGGAATATGCGGAGTCATTGGAGTGTATCAACTATTCAGCAGTGTAAAAGTCTCTAGGATACAATGCTGTCTCAATGCAGCACTTCACATTACTGGAAAACATATCCCTTATGTGTTCACCTTCCATATAGGTGTGATACGAGTAGGTGTTGTAGTGATCATGCAAAAGAGCTGTAAGAATTCAGATACAATTTATGTTTYGTGCTCTCTAACAAGAGAAACAACAACTTCAGAACCCACACAGCACGGAGGAGGGTAAGTTTTTTGTCTGGTCTTATTATGGAAGGTAAAAGCTTAGTAATTTAATGTGGAAACTACCATTTGATACCTATTTTTTATTTGCCAATGACATATAATTCCAATGRTGTAAGATATTTTATCTGTTAATTATTGGTTAGTAAACAGAATTTCACAGTGCAACTATGTCACGTTAAATAAGACCTCTGCAATCACTTATAATGGGAGGTTTTTTGTTTGTTTTTGGTTTTTTATTGGTTTGTTTGGGGTTTTTTGTTTTGATTGTGGGGTTTTTTTTATATTTTTAAAATTTGTTTGTTCATTAGTTTGGTTTTATGGTTGTTAGTGTCAAAGTTACTACTAGAAAAAGAACRTAGGTCATACAGTGAATCCAACAAGACCTAGCAAATAGACTACAGGACAGGCATCTTGGATCTGTCTCTGCTTCTGACCTGCCGAGTGACCTTCTGTGTCTTTCAGTTTGTGAAGCCAGGAAAAGAAACGGTGTTGCTGAACTTTTTGCAACAGATGTGAACAGCTCTTGATGAAGGAGAGACACATAAATGCTAGGTACTGTTGTTGTTATATGAACATGTAATTTTTACTTCATATCCTTTGCATCCATGTCATTGTRACTCTAGATCAAATACTATAATTTTAGGTATGGAAGACTTGTTGTGGCTGTCTGTATTCTGAAGGCTTCRTTACACTCCTTCACAGCCCACTCTGTTTCCTCCCCTGTACTATACTGTACATCAGCACCAAAGAACCAGRTAGCAGTTTGATCTAATGGGATAAAGTATGTCAGCACAGACTTGGCACTGAATTTGTCTTATCTAATATGCTCTTAAAAGCCAAAATTATATTACTCAAATTTACGAGAAGGCATTGCACTGCATATGTCTAAGAAGGAATACAGACCAGCACTGTTCTCTGAAATAAAAGCAGAAAACACAGAACTGAGAATTCAATTTGTTTCCATTTGTTCAAGGTGAAAAACAGCAATAAAAACAAAATATAATATTTACATTATACTTCCTGAAATGCTTCTACCATCTAGCTATTCTATCTCATGAGATGATGGACAAAATCTGGGCAATTCAGTGGAATCAGTTACCTGAGAGCTTCCTTCAATCCTTGTTTTCACTCTTCACAAACCTTATTTGACAAGTATGTGCAGAATGCTTGTTATTCTAATTTATAAATTAGTAAGAGCTGAAGAGAATGCATGATCCARTGTGATGAGGAAACTTCTCTTCCTCTTCATTTATCCCACAGTTTTATTGCCTCAGAAGTTAGACAGTAGAATCTTTCATTCTTTTATTTCTAGAAAGCATTTACTATACTTTTGGATACTATTAAGTAAGGTAAACTGAAACTRTCAAGGCACTTTCATGGGTACGAACATAATACTCAGAAATCCCATCCTGACAATAACTTCTGGAGAAAAGATCCAGCTTGAAGTCAGTAAGAATGAATATTATAGAGCAGTGGAATTCTCTGACTTCATGTTAGAATAAAACATAAGAAAATCAGCAGAACAGTTCACACTGAGATGAATTGTTGAAGCAATTTTCTTAGGGACCAGGGACCAGCATTTCCACTACTTCAAATAAAGAAACAGACACTGATATGTGCTCTATCTGCTGAAGCTTGACACTTGCATTTAGTAAATATGTTGAAGGCAAAGTAATCGTGTCATGTTCAACCTTAATGTTTWAAGAACTGTATCAGAAATCACAAAGGTATATAAAGCAAGTGCAASGTGTTGCCTATGAGAATAATTTTCTAAGCAGCTTAAATGGTGCTATATTCATAGCATACAGCATCTGTGGCAATAGCAGAAATTACTCTTATGTTTTTCCTGTTCTTTAACATTGTCTGGCATATTTTGGTTTTATTAATTATGAAGTGAGGAGCAGTTTATTTTAAGATGAGCAGTCATTTCACTCTCGACTACCTCAGCTACATTTTTTACTTTAATTTGAAATATTTGTGGCAATCTGTGGGGCTCTAAGTGCCAGATTGTGATGAGTCCTTTCAGATGTAATGTTTTAGACTTAGGTAGTTCAGAGGAGGTATTGCACATCTCATTTTGATGACAGAGCATAATCAGCACCACAGCAATGTTTTTTTTTTTTAGTCTACAAGTGCAACTTTCCAAGCTTTTAKTATGCTCTATTATAAAGTAGCTATACAATTAACACTAATTTTTATATAATAAAATTTACACTAATGATTATCACCGGTTTTCAAGTCTGTCCACAGAGTAAAAAAAAAGTATCATAATTTAGGCCAGTAAGTTCAGATCTGTATCAGGAAGTTCAGTTGCATCTAGGAGTTATTCCCCTCTATTTCACATCCATGCAATAACAAAAGGCATTATGGAGACTGTGCTTATGTTTCAGTTCCATTTGCCTGTGCTACAAGTTTGCTGGAGAAAGGCCCTGTAAGAAGAGAACAATCATTTGTTGCATGTTAGTAAACAATTTGTTAATGTTGCTGTCTAACTGAATGCATGGCAACAATGAATTCTGGTGGATCCCCGGAAGTAACTGGCTGGAAGGTATTGTCTCAAGAGTCATTGTTGTGAGCTATTAGAAATAAAATGTCAAAGGCACAATAATATGGTGATATTGGCTTGACAGGGAAACATACCCAAGCAATGTAAAGAAATTAGCAGCTGAGCTAGACAAATTATTCATTGAAATAAAGAGGGCTTTCTTTGGCTTGGTTTCTTTGGGGTTGTTTTGGTTTGGGTTTTTTGGGGTTTTTTAGGCTTTTTTGGGTTTTTTATTTTGGTTTGGGGGTTTTTTTTTTTGGGTTTTTTTTTTTTTTTTTTTTTTTTTTTTTTTTTTTTTTTTTTTTTCTTTTCCTTGTCTTGTTCTTTTCCATTTTCTGCCCTGGCAGTACACTGTTCATGCAAATCATGATTAGCCATGAGTTTGCTCATTGTCTTCAGCTGTTCAATAAAGGGCACACAAGAACACACTTGAGTCTAAAATACTTTGGTTTGTGCCTTCTACTGCACTAATTTTTTTTTTTTTATCCATTGAACTCACTTAAGTTATATGCTGCTTCTACTCTCTGAGAAACAKAGTATACTAGTTATAACTTTCTGAATCTGGGTCAAATAATGCAACGTTTAAAAGAGCACAGGTGGTATTTCAAACTCTGCCAATTTGGAGCAGGTCCCTGACAATCCTTCCTCAGTTTGTAAAAACCCAAGAGCAGCACATGCTGGCCAAGTTTTGCAGCTGTACCCAGARCTGAAAATGAGAATGACACAGCATCTGACTACATCAATTCCATAAATGTTGAGAATTTCTCTGGTTTGGTAAAATACAGTGAGTACCTTTTCTTCTTTTTCCTCAGTTATGCAACACAGTACCAGGAGGASAAGGATCAGGGAACAGCCCCACGTTTTTTCTGTCTTCTAATTCATTGTCCCACACCATACAAACAGAACACTTCTTGTTTGTAAGACAAAAAGTAGCAAAAAGTATAGTAATTCTGGACTGTTTGAAAAATATTTTGAAAGCAGTTGAATGTTTTCAGAGCAGATACCGCTGTAGCTTTCAATATATATATATATATATGGTTACACACACTTTTTCTATACAATTATGGTTTTGTATTACAAGAAGAGTAAACGAAATTGTTGTAACTGATTTAATTGGTAAGAATGCTTTGCTGTAAGATTCATTAAGTTTATTAGACTTTTTTAAAGTGTTTGCATAATTTCCCATCAAAGCAAGTATAACATAGTTTTAACTTTAGTGTCCTAAAGCTATATCTTTAGATATTAAAAAAAATTATGTCTCAGATCACCAAAGACAGCATTAAAAGTACTAGAAATTTCAAGACTGTACTGTGCAGTCTTCCTGATCTTCCAGGTGATTTTTCAGCATATCACCAAAGAAACCCATRCTTGCACTTTTGAATTTTCCAGGCAGAATAGGTTATTGGAAATTCTCCTTGGTGTAATCTATCCCCCATTTTATGTGAGAATTTTTTATCTGCTTTGTATGTCAGTCTTTATTCATCTGTGGAATCTACACACAAACGTAACTATTTATTCTCAAGTTTTGCAAGGCCTGCACAGAATGAGAGTGGAGTCTGCATAAAAATGACCATCACCGTATTATCACACTTGAACTTCACTCTAAAAAGATGGCAAAAACATTTAATTATTAGCTTTTGCTATTAAATCCTTTGCTAATATTTTGCTGGCATGAGTTTAAGTTTATRCATCTAAGAAATAGACTGGAAAAATTCTGAAATACTTGTCTTTGTGCTCTGGTASTATACTTCAACTGTGCAGAAAAAAGACAAAGCTACCTCAAAGAAAATTCAACAACCCCTGAGGTAATTTTACATCCAAAGTACGAATTTGACTCAGACTGAAAATTTTTCTTCTATTGTGGTKGTTCAGATTGGTAAAAATGGGAGGGTGAAGTGAGCTGTTGGCCACAGTGATCTTTTTCTAGAGGATAACCAGCCAGTGGAACTGAAGTGCTTTCCTCACCCAAAAAGAAATCCTTTTAATTTGACTCRTTGCCCAGAGGAGAGTTATTGGGGAAAGTCAGTGACGGACAGATTATAAAGCAAAAAATTCTAATTCTGGCAACGTATTTTATAGCTCTTTTAGCTGTTTCTAATACACTCAAAAAGAATACATCTGTCAAAATTTAGTCTTTTCACTATAAAATGTGAACCCAATTTAGAGCTTATTTCTGTAATGATCCAGAACTAATCACATTTTTATAATGGAATCACTATTTGCAAAAAAGTGTGTAAATTCCTGTACTGGTTTAGGGCAAATTTGGGAAGAAATTGCTTAATGATGTTTTTAATATAAGGCAAATTCAAGCAGCTTCTCTGTCAACTGGTTCAGGAAAAGACTTCCTTGGAGAAAAGTGGAAAAAAGCCTGTTTATTTAACAAGCAAAATATTCACAAGTATAAAAAAACCAATAATATTAAACAATAAAACTTCTTGCTGTTATGAAGAAAGATGGCAAATTCAGGAAGTCCTTTCCATGGAAGGTTGTTTGCTTCACTCAGTCTTTTATCAGTCCTTCTGGTGCTGCAATACTGCATTTTAGGCCCCAGCGGGCCACAAGTGTGAGGTCCTGGTGTTTTTAYGGGTTTTCAGTCCAGAGCAGGTTTGAACAGTTCTAAGAAAAGCTACAGTCTAGGGAACTTTTCTGCCTCAGATAGCTAAAAACTAACTAAGGGCAAAGGACAACTCTCTCSTCTTTCCATGCTGCAGACAGCACAGTATGGGAGAGGAAATGCAGGGGAGCAAGTGCRGTTTCTGAAAACAAACTGCATTTCTTCTCTCCCTTTGCTCTCAGAACCAGTCTTAAAAGTGCAGAACTTAACATCCAGCATAAACAGAACAGGCAACTGGGGATACAAGCACTATAAAGTCACCCCAGGAAAATTCCTGAGCAGTAAAATTACTTTTCCAGTTCCCTTATGTTGTTTTAAGTCTCTGTAGTAGCCACATTTTTTGACAGGAGTTTTTATGTATGTTCACTGTGATGACAGCTAGAGGTTTCAGCTCATGATTTGGCTAAAATAATGGGGTTTTATACCTTGTTTCCATATATCAGAGCTAAAATTTGTATGATTGACTGTGCCTATTCACTTCCTGGTTGAGTCATGATAGAAATGCATATATGCAGAAAATCATCAGAAGAGTTTTGTAGTCTTGAAAAGATATTCAATCATCCAAGACACTACAGGAAAAAAAAATAAGACAAATGAAATCAGCCTTACATTGACAGCAACTTCAGTAGTTAAGTATTCAGGGATGTTACTCAAAATCAATTCTTCCAGGAYGTGTGATCTGCTTACTGCCTGCATGAACCTTCCCAAGAAAAATCTAGAGCCTTACTCAAAGCAAATATTGCTCCATTCTACAGTTAAAAAAATATGGCTGAAATTTATTATTACAGAAAAAAGGAAAGGATACATGGAAGTTTCTAGCTCAGTGATTTGGTTGCCTTAAACTGTTGTGAAATCATATGACAAGATTTGTGCTAAAATTATATTTTATATAAGGAAAATAGTTGTTAATAGGAATTTCTTATTTAGAGTTTTAATAATCCTTTGGCAATGAACTATTAGAGATGGTAGGGGCACGAGGTAATGTATAAAACACTGGTATAAAACAACTGGTAAGTTGCTAGCAACTCACGATCTAGCAATAACTAACCAGGTTTCACCTTCAGAAAAAGTTAGTCATAATCTGGTCTAGGGTACCTAAATAGGCACAATTGTAAGGTTTGTAAATGTTAAACTAGTTCCCCAAAACAGATATAACTGGGAAAATTTTTAGATTACTATAGGGCATACTTTTAAGCAGGACTCCGCCGATATGCAACCCCAGGGTAGCAAGGCTTTCTGTATTAAGAAGAAACTGAGGATTCACCCCYTGCTCACTAACAAGGCAAAGAAACCAGAAGGTTTAGTGCTTCTGTTATCCTGATTGGCTGAGTGCCAGCCCAAGACATCTGTTGGTCACCTGAAGTGCATCTCAAGACCTGCTGCCACTCCAATTGGGCAGTTCACCAAGGACACCTCCCCGACTATTAGATACTTGAAAGACTGCACAGAGCCCCTCATAGCTTTTTTGGGGTGCCTTATGTAGTGCTAGGGTCTCCCTTGCACTGTGTTTGGCTTATTTCTATTTCCTTTATACTGTTTGTTATTTTCTCTTTTTATTAAAACTTTTTCTGTTACAAAGCAAGCCCAGAGAAAGCCGTCTCGCTCTTATTAAGCCACTCTGAGAGGCTGYGGGCATCCCCTCAGACCTGATACAGCTCCACGTGGCTTATTCYGCCCTGACCACATGTGAGAATTCATCAGGACTCCTTCCCATACCAAAGATGTCTGAATCTCTTCTGGTTTTAAAGCTTAGGTAGACAGTATTGAGAATATTGTGCAAAGACTTTTTAGGTCATGATGCATTCTTGCACATGGCTAGCGTGGAGTGAGCCACGTGCAGATGCATCAAGTCTCTGAGGGTGCCTGCACCTCACAGAGTGGCTTAATGAGAGTGAGACCACTTTTTCAAGCATGCTTTGTAACAGAAAAGATTTTAATAAAAGGAGAAAATAATAAACAGTATAATGCAAATAAAAATAAGCCATACACAAGTGCAGAGAGACCATAGCACCAAGTAAAGCACCCCAAAAAAGCCACGAGGGACTTTGTGCAGCCATTAAGTATCTAATGGTTGAGGCAGTGTCCTTGGCRARCTGCCCAATGGAGAACAGCTACATTGCTGAAAGACAGGTAAAGAGACCTATCCATGYCTCTGTCCTGGCACAGAGCCAATGGCTGCCAGGAGTGCAGAGAMCTTTCTAGGGCTTTTTCCTTTTCAGTCCTAAGGTAAAACTAAAACATATCTTCCCTAAAAGGAAAATATCTGCCTGGTCTAAAACTGCATTACTACAAGGTCACAAGAGATCATTATGGCCCTAATGAAATCAGTGGGAGTTTTGACATTGACATTGGAATTAAGAGGAACATGATTTTAGTTTAATTTTCTTACCCCTTCTGTTTTGAAAGCTGGTCACATTAGAGACACTTTAACTATATGGCTGAGACAAAGTTATATGTACAAAACATAAATCTCTCTTTTATTATGTAGCTTTGGAATTTGAGAGGTTTAAGCCTAAGGAGAAAAAAGAYTGAATTTAATTTATGAAGTTTTATATTTGGCTATCATCAAACAGATGCCTTCATTTCCTATTACCTCTTATGTTTACTAGAAAGGTTTGTGTTSTGCTCTGAAACTGGCTTAGTAAATCAGACAGGAAGACAATTCACTGCAGAAAATATGGGAGCAAGCATCCATGACAAATTGCTGATTCTTTTTTTTTTTGATGCTTATATTGGATATGTTTACAGTCAAATGAGCTACACGAAAGCAAATCCTCATACCAGTTTCAGTCTCTGCAAACTGTGAAATAAGCTATTTCTTTTTTCCACTGCACAGTAGATAAGCAAAGATCTACTGCAAGAGTGAACCRATATCTGTTATATCACAACACACTAGGACAGTGAAAAACTATTAATTGAGGAAATAAAAAATAAGAAGAGAACCAGAAAATTGAATTTCTAAACTTGTAGCACAAAATATGTGCTACATCACAGATAGTTTGTTTTAAGGTCTTGCTCCGGGACAGAAAGGGAGAAGAGCAAAAGCTTTTTTTTCCATAGTTATAGTCTGTCTCTGATTAATAGGCCTGTAATAACATACACTTTTCATTTGGCTGAATAAAATCCCTTAAGTCTTATTATTTCTGAAAGCATCTTCAGTGCGTAAAATAAATTCAAACCCAAATAATTACTAATTAGGGTTTCTCAGCTCCTGATTGTCCAGAGTTAAATCAACAGAATTCATCTGCTTTCTCCGCAAGGAGCAGTGGAGTAGCAGAGGTGTCAGGCAGGGAACTCACATCACAAAATTCATTCCCATGTTGATTTATGCAACAGCCAAGTCTTGGACTCAGACCAGCATGGATACTGAGATGTTTATTGAGACAAACGAGCTGGTGTTACACACTTCTCCAAGACACAGTATTTCATTACATGGCATTTTTCACTGAGTGACCTATCACACATTGCCATGTCAGCAGCATGCTTTCCMAATGTCCTTCTGTGGAGTGATCACTCACTGTTCAGGTGTCTGGCAGCTTCCATCAGGCTCCTCTCTGCACAGGGCATCTGCAACCTGGCATTTCTTCCCCCCAAGGTCAGGCAGAGACAAGTCTTTCTGTGCTGCTATGGAGCTCTGCAGGTGCATCCCACAGTCTGTAACTCAACCTTATTTTATTTTCTCTCTCCACAGATATGCTCATACTACATAACTATGGCAGCATGGTGCTGCAATAAGTACAAAAGTATTTTGCAGCCAAATGCAAAGCTTATGAGCCACAAAATGTTCACAGGGCCACAAAGACTTCATATCCTCTGAGTAAAACAAATCCTGCCGCTAACTAATCCTGCCCCCTTAACTTCTTGTGTGTGAGCTAAAACTGGCTGAATACAAGGTGGTCAACCAAGCTGTGCTATAACCCTCACCTGGACATGTGATGAAAATATGATGATCCCATGGATCTGGATAAGGACAGGGAGAGTTCACTCATCACCAGCTCCATTGTAGACAGAACAGACTCAGCTCAGGGAAATCAATATCACTTATTGCCCACCAAATATCAGAGCAGGATAACAAATAAAAATATATMTTAGAACACCTTTTTCCCACTACTCCCTTCCTCCTGTACTGAACTTTACATTCAGTTTTCTATATCCCCTCCTCACTAAGTGGTGCAGGTGGCACTGGAAAGTTTGGTTCAGGTCAGTTCATCACATATTGTCTCTGCTAGCCTTTCCTTCTCATGTTCTCTGTCTGCTTGAGTACAGGGTCCCACATACAGAGGACAGTCTTTCATCAACTTTTTCAAAATTGATCCATTAGTAGTTCCTTCCACAAGGTGCAGTCCTTTCAGGAAAGAATAGATCCTACTTAAGACCCCCCCACTATGGGTCACAAGTCCTGCCAGAAAACTTCATCCAGTGTGGCCTTCTCTCTTCACAAGGCTACAAGTCAGCAGCCTGTTCCAGAAGGCTGGAGGATTATCCTTTGGTCATCCACTGTTTCTGGTGTGGGTATCTGGTTGTTACAAACCAGTTTAAACCCAAAAGAAAACTGAGTAAGTCTATGTGTAGAAAATGAAAAGAATTTTGAAGGTTCACATATTCCYAAAGAATTATATAAAACCAAACAAGATTAAATGTTGATGCCAAAAAACTGATATATTTTTCCTTAATAGTAAGAGAGAAAGAGAAAGAAAGAAAATTAGAGGAAAGTAAGTAAAAGCTCAGGTTATTTTAAAAACTAGGATAAATCACTATCACACTGTGCTACCTTTGTTGCTGCTGAGATGGTGGGG
>CADDXX010000205.1:1247480-1258912 GCA_902810485.1 Alauda arvensis | reverse complement strand
ATGCAGCAGCCAATCCTGTGAGATACAGGCGTGGTGCCCAGGGACTGTGGCCACACCTCGGTCCTTTCCCAATGCTCTCATCGAGGGATACAGCAGTGGGGCAGGGTTGCACAACCCACTCCTGACTTCAGTCCAGGGATGCAGGATTGGGGGCTCTCCCCAAGTAGGTGGTGCCGGCTCCTAGAAGCCTCAGGGAATCTCACAGCAGGAAATGGTGGTGGTGGTGGGATTCTGCCCCTCACTTTTCCCTCCATCTGTTGCATCAGTTTTGCCTGCCTTTATATRGTACTCAAGGCGGGCTACTCAGAGTCCACCTCGCACATAGTTTTTGGGTGTTCAAGAGTGATTATGATAAGCAGACATAATGGCAAAGGGGGAAAATAATTAGGAACTGGGAGAAAACAGAGCAAAATAAAGTGGAAAAAGAAAAGAAGAAATAAATATTTTGGCACACAAAATATGGTGTACTGTCAGCAGGTGAGAGAACACATGCAAAGCCATATAAGGGACAGGTTATTTATAAGGAATCTTTGTAATAGTGATCTTGGAGACACAGTATATTTTTTTAATCTTTGTGTCAGTTTGGTGCCTGGTTACTGTATGTGCTGTAAAGCATTCAGAGGGTAATCTGCAATTAGCAGTCTTTTTGACTGTAAGGATGCCAAGGAAGGAAAAACAACTAGGACATCCATCATAGAAAGACTGAAAGTACAGCTACAGTTTTTTATAAATCAAAATAATAAATATTGGTGTATTTTTCTGAGGTTTGGGATAGGACTGGTTGTTTATTTTGTTTCTAAGCAAGCAGGACATGCTTTGATATGTTTCAATTCAGCAAAACAAAGCAATCTGAAAGAATACTATTACCCAAAAATGATCAACTTTTTTGACTTTATGTATTTCTCTTTTCAACAATATTTGTTTTTCTGAGTTCTGGACTAGTGCAGGTATAATTAGTGCTGCTCTTGATTCTGATTTTGCTGCTGCTGAAACTGRTATTACTTGTGGTCATTGCAACGCCCACTTTCTCTAGACAGCCAAGAAATGTGATCAGAGTTACACAGTAGATGTTGAATTGCCAGCATTTTGAAATGCAGTGTCCTAAGCACATCACAATGATCTTCAGAAAATGCACAGAATTACTTCTATGGTCATGTTTCATTTACAGGCCAGGTCATATCAGAACAGAGGACAAACACACACTTCATGGATATGATTGCATTAAGCTTCCATGTATATAAAGAATACAGACTTAGTCTGGTCAACAAGAGAATTTAACAAGTAAAACTAGAAAGCATAGAAAAAATCAACAATATTAAAAAGCAAACAAACAAACATACAAAACAAAGCAAAACAAAAAACTAGGAAGACCACAAAATTTTTTTTCAAGTTTCTAAAATTAAATCCTACTCAAGTCTTCTTTTATTCTCTAATCCTCAAAATTTTAAATTCTTTCCCTGAACCCTAGATTCTACCCCCACAGAATATCTTTTCTACATAAAATGTAACGATATSTTTTCTCAATACAGTAACAATGAAGCAAGTAATATAGTTGTTGTTATTCACTGAAACAGAGCCTTTCAGATAYGTAAAAATGTTGAACAGAAACACAAATTAAGACTTTTACCTCTTTAGACTCAGTAGGTGTTGGATTCCATAGCTTTGAATATTAGTGAGATATAAGCATTGAATTCTTCATGGCTTTCCAAGTGCCTTGGCAAAGTGCAGCCCAGATTCCTTGTCAAGACCCAAAACTCATAAATATATAAAGATGTGTTTTAAGCATGCTTGAGTTAAAAAAGAAAAAAAAATTGGCTGAGGGGAACTGGATTATTTACCAAAGCCAACYGAAGCCCAGCTGCCTCCCTGTGCACTAGACAATAAAAGAGGTTTCTTGAAGACCTCATATTAAAGGATTAGTTTCTTGTTTTGTTCCCTCTTTTCTCTGGTTCTGCAGGCAGGAGAGCAGCACATGTCCAGTAGGATAAAGTACACCTCTGACCTCCATTCTGTGCCCATGAAAAATTTGAATACATCTTGTCATAAAAGGTAATGTAAAAATCTGTCTTTTCCAGCCTACCATGACCTACATAAGCTCTGAATTCTTTTCAATATCTTCATTAACCTGGACAAGGGACCCAAAGGAATAATAGGTTTGCCAATTATAGTAGATTGGGAGGAGCTGTCAACTTCTTCAAGGGCAGAGAGACCCTGTAGAGAGACCTYAACAAATGAGAGAGATGGACAATCACCAGCTGTATGGACTTTAACAAGAGCAAGTACCAGATTCTGCACCTGGGATGGTACCAGCCTGGTTGTGTTCACAGAGAAGGAAATGAGAGGCTGGAGAGCAGTGCCATGGAAAGGAAGTGGTTGACGGCAAATTGAATGTGRGTCAACAGTGCCCTGGCAGCCAGGAGGACCAAGTATGTGCTGGGGTGCACAAGGCACAGTTTGGCCAGCAGGGAAAAGGAAGGGATTGTCCCACTCTGATCTGCAATGAGGTGGCTTCACCTCTAGTCCTGAAGGCAGTTTTGAGCACCAAAAATACAGAAAAGACATCAAGCCATTGGACAGCATCCAAATGAGGACACAAGGACAGTGAAGGACCTTGAGGAGGAGTATGAGGAGCAGCTAGAGTTACTTGGTCTGTTCACCTTCAGGAAACTGAGGTGAGACCTCATCACAGTCTGCAACTTCTTTGTGGGGGGAAGAGGGACAGATGTCACTAAAATCTGGGAAATAAACTCTCCAACCAATTTGTTAATTTAGAAAGTTCGTATTACTTTATTAGTAGTGCAGAATGCACAGGGAATTCTCCCCAAAGCATGTGTGCTCAGTAACTGTGGATGCCCAGGGTGCTGGCACGCTGGCTCTGCTCTCCCTTGGGGTGAGTGGGAAGTTTAAATGAGGATTTCTATATGCACAGAAGCCTAAAAGGTATTGGTTGTCATCCCTATGTCACTCCCCAGTTGTCTGTGCCTTATTGGACAGTTCCAAGTTATCCCTGCCCTTGGGGAAAGTTTTAAAAATGCCTGTAACTCTTTGTTCAACACTTTCAGCCTGCAGCTCACAATAAACTGCTTGTTTGCTGGAAGTCAGTTTCCCTCATCCTTACCCCGAGAAACCCTTTACTGCTGTTAGAAACTCTCCCTCTCCACCCCGCAGGGTTGCACGCACGCATGGGACTGCCTGCAGAGGAGTGAACACGGCAGGTCCCACATACACCAAGCTGGGACCACAGAYGCAGGAGGGGARAGGGGCWGAGGCTTTTARCAAGTAACAGTACAGATCAGGTTATAKTCCTGAAATTAATAAATATTAATTGCATTTTTTTAATACATTCATATATGCTAATATTTCCATGGATTTGTTTGGGTAGGGTTCTGGAACTWCTGATGAATCTTTTCTCCTTGAGGGTACCTCAATTATGTCAAGTCATACTTCCTTTATCACTCTTTGCTCTGACAGACAATCCTTGTTCTCAAAACTAAGATATCAGCTAGCACATATTAATCACTGATAGAAGTAAACAAGGAAGCATTAGCTGGAAGATGACTTATTAGTCACAGATACAGGGAGTTAGCACAAGGCCACACTAATCTCTGACATTTATTCTAATCATTGGAGGGTACAAAACTAAGCATTAATCACAAATACAGGGATCATATACTATCTGCTAAAGCAAAAGAATTTTCCAACATCTTCCCCCCCTGCTACATTGACTTCTTACGGAAGTATTGTAGCAGTGGGGAACAAAGACACACTGTCTTGTCCCGAARGAGATCATTCATTSTAATGAACCAAACCCATTTCTATTCTGAACTTAACCCAAAGCAAGCGCTCATTTGGCTGCCTGCCACTGCASTRYCACTGTTCACACATCCCTTTACCCCCCAGCTCTCTGATCAAGTGATGTCCATGCACTTCCTCACCCAATCCCTGCCTCATGCCCGAGGCAGGCACACACCAGCCACACAGCCCCAYCTCTGGTTACAGCACCTGGTGTGTACCTCACTGGCAGCCAAACCATTCYCAGAGTGATTTCTGTACAGCTAGAGCAAACAACATTTCTCGTCTCCCACAAAGTATGACCTGTTCTRCAACACAGACACTGATCTCCTCTCTATGGTGACCAGTAAGGTGACTCAAGGAAACAGCCTGAAGCTGTGACTAGGAAGTTTAGGTTGGATATCAGGAAAAGGTTTCTCACCCAGAGAGGCTTTGGGCATTGGAACAGGATGCCCAGGGAAGTGCTCACAGCACCAAGTCTTAGAGAATTTGAGAAGTGTTTGGACAATGCTCTCAGGCCTATGGTGTGATTCTTGGGGTGTCCTGTGCAGGCCCAGGAGTTGTACTTAATGATCCTGATGGATCCCTTCCAACTCAGCTGATTTTTTGGTTCTATGGTTCTGCCTCAAATCACAGAAGGCTCAGAAAAGCCAACATTTTCAGAAACCTTCTTCTTCCAGACCTGAGTCAAGGCTTTTTGGTGATGGCTAGTAACATTTTAATTGTTAGTGATGTGTGGAAGCACATTTTTATACCAGAACAAACTCTGGAATTGTAAGACAATACCAGAAATCACGACACTGGTACTGCTGTGTGAAAATGATCTCCCTCCTGCCGAGCAGAGCTCCACAGTCCTGTAGTGAAATACAACCACCTCTGCAGCACAAGCTCTGCACAGCACGGGACCTGTTATAGGAACATATGTGATGGACTTCCCAGATGTCTTATAAAAATTTATGTATCAGTAAGATGGTGCTACACTGTATAGTATCAAGATGCCTTGGTCAGACTTGCAAAGTTTAGGGGGAGCTGACAGCTCTTACAAGTGCTGAGAACCTCTGGAAACCTTCCCTTTCCATTAAAGAGCTTAAAAGCTCCCTCTGAATGCATTAACTAGAAATATTAGGACTAACATTGTTCACCTCAACAACTGTTACCTCATCCATGACAATTATGTGTGAAAGTGAAGCTGGGTTTCTAGAGAAAATATATTCCTTTTGTTAAAACTACTCTTGCAGTGTGGCAAAGAAAGATTTCAGGATCATAATCCTTCAAGTATTTCTAAATACTCAGTAATACAGATGTTGAAGCATGTAGGTGATCAACTACAAAATTGAATTCAATTTAAAATGTATGGTTTACATGTTCAAAAGAAAATTGTTTTTATACATTCTTCAGAAGGAAGGAATATACACAGAGAGGGGGGAAAAAAGAGGAAGAAAAATAAATAACAAATATTTTACCAAAGACATATTTTCTGAAAAATGAGCAGAATTTAAAGTCTTCAGACCTCGAAGGAGTTCCATGGTTTTATTCTTAGCTTCCTTAGGRGATGTGGAAAATACTAGCCAGAAATTTCTTGATCATTGGATACTATCAGTAGTAAATTGTATCACTGGTATAAGTCAAAAGTTCTATTTACTCTTCTTACACTTCAGTTGCAGATCATTTACATCAGCTTAATATGCTATTTACTAAAACAACACCAACTGGATTTGGGTACAGTAAGTGAAAGAACAAGCATCATAAAAAAGGTTTAGTGAGAGAGGACACATACCCACCTACATCTTATTATTCCATAGGGTGCCAGAATGGAAATGGATCCATCCTCTGTTACAGCAGATATTAACACTGATAGACTAGTCTTTGTAATACAGGAAAACTGCAGTGGGGTGGTCTTTAGGCAGCTCTCATTGTCATTATGTTATATTGTACCTAAAGCAGTACCAGCAAGAATCTTAATAAAAGATGAAAGCTGAGTGGCAGAAAGACTATTAAGAAAGAAAGAAACAAGGGTAGACTTACAACACTTGCTGCTTAACAGAGTGAGGAAATGCATTCTGGGGGGAGGGAGGGGCAGGTATTTTAAGCAACTTTCAGCACTTCATGCATTATTTAGCTCATTCACCTATGGGACTTACGCAGAGGTTATCTGTTCTCATCAACAGGCAGTATTTGCTGGTGTTCAAGGGATCATTTCCTCCATTTGTAGTGGTACATTTTCAGGTTTGAGTTACAGTTTTTGTTGTTGTTGTTGTTTTTTCTTATCAGAATGGCATGTAATGACTTTGGACAACATGTTGTAGCACCATAGGGAAACTAAAACTGGTAATCATGCAAATAAATAAACTTGATTTCCAAGTATCATGTCTGATGGTATGTTATCAACTTACTGCCATCTTGTTTCTAAGATTACAGATTGTTTATTCTAACCAAATAGGTGGATAGTAGAGCATTTTTATGTCCCTTCAAAAGCATATATTTTTAAAACTTCTTTACTGGGAGCTTGTTAAAAATAAGTCTATCCTGTGGCAAACTATATTGTGACATACAATTATAGAGAGTTTAGCAATATGGTTTTTAAACAAAGGAATCTGGATTCTGATCACAATTCTCTCTCTGTGTTTCCTGATAGAAATGAAGTTTTCGTGTTGAATTAGCTCAACTAGGGTGCAATGTCTCATGTCAAGATTTAGATAAAGAATGAAAACTATCAGAACTTTTAGAAAATATTTCCAAAGTCCTATAAAAACRCACAACAGTACCTTGTAAGACTAAAATGTTGTCATTTTTGTAAGCAAATATTTTGAGATATGTTACCTTTTTTCAAATAATCCTTCTGGTTATGCAAGATACCTTCTGGTGAAGGTATTCACTCTGCTCAACAGGCTTTCTYTCTGATGTGATCCTGTTGTTCTTATCTCTACTTCTCTGAAATAAAAGGTTAGCTTTCAAAAATTAACCACATAGCAAGGTCTTTGTGTAAAAGCATTCCTGGTACGAAATCTTATTTTAAAAAATGTGATACAGTCTTGTTTACTTTTATATTATGTTCAGTGTGAGCTGAATGTAATCTTGAAGCTAGTGGAACCATCTGGGAGAATATTCTGATTTCCTTATTTGGCTTCATAACTTGTAGCTTTGAGGTGCCATTAAAAGTTTGTTCTAACTGCAGTGACAAAGTTGTATCTGAAATAGATTGGGTTTTTTTTGTTGTAGTAATGGCAAACACATGGTAACTGTACTAGAACATTCAGCAAATACTCCTTTGAAATTACTTCYACACCATGTGTCTGGTTAACAAATATGATATGATCCACTAAACCCAGTATTTTTTCAAGTCAGTAAAACTGTTGCAGTTTTACATAATGTTATCATAACATTTGGGACCATTACCCTAAGTTTCCACTTTTGAATTTTGTTTTAAATATATTTTCTTTCAAACAATTTGTTTGTCTATGGTTTTTTCATGCTCTAAAAAGAGGTGCTATTGTCACATAAATCAGCTGTGCATTAATATGTATACAGAAGCTATCTCATTTTTSTGACTCTTCACATGATCATCCTCCTTTTCATTTGGACTACTTGAATACTAATTTTCAACCTGTTTCATATAAATTTACAATRCAGAGATATTTGAGAATAAAATAGAACTTTCTCTTGCAACTGACCTGAAAAAATATGTTTGGCATTCAACAAGGGAAATCTAAATTGGAAGCATAATGGGCTGGGCTAAAAAAGAAGAAATTATTGTAATCTAGAACAATTATTTTCCWAAAATTAATTATGTGTGTCTGAAGAAAATCCAACAAGGAGATGAAAAAAATTTCTTGTTGCAAATTCTTATGCTKCATGTAAGAATGTTCCAGTTTAAAGGTTATGAGAAAAGTACAATACATGTTTAGCATAATCTTCTGCACTGAGAAAGCAGAGACAGCGTCTTGGAAGTCATTACCTTCCAAGCAACAGTAATTGCRCAAAACTTTATTTGGTATAATTCACACATCTTTCAAAAATTAAAATTGTTGCAATTCCTACTCTTAAGTGAAATATATGGCCTTTGAATTTCAAAAATGAAAAACTAAAACACTGTTGTATTTATGACATGCTGTAAAGCATGCTGGTAAAATATAGAGAAATTATTAGACAACCAATGAACAATTATTTTGCAAAATTCTCTCTTGTTCTCCCTCACTGYGTTTGGGAGTTTTAAGGCACATTTCTTGTTACATCACCAGATTTTCAAAAAATTACTAAAGGATATTTTTTATATCTGCATTWTTCAACTAGCTTCTTATCTGTGAATAGTCATTTCATTATCTTTCATTTCATTTAGGATTTGTGAAAATGTGTCCTGGTTTAATCACAGCTGACAATTAATCCCCACACAGGTGATCACTTAGTCCCTCCACCTGGTGAGATGGGGGAGAGAATTAGAMAGGTAAAAGTGGGAAAACTCTGGGCTGAGATAGTTTAATAGGTTGTGCGAAACCACAGACACAATCAAAAGTAAACAAGGAACACAATCATCCTTCTTTTTCATTCACCCCACKCAGGTGTTCAGCCATCCCCAGGGGAKCAGTACTCCTTTGTACATAAATAACTTGGGAAGACAAATGACATCRCTTTAAATCTCTCTCTCTCCTCCTGTCTTCCGCAGCTTTTTATGGTGGACATCATGGAACATGGTCTGGAATATCCCTGTGGTCATCTTTCCCTCTTCTGGAGTCCCGTCCCAACTCCTTGTGYGCYTCCAGCCTCCTCACTGGTGGGGTGAGGAGGTGAAAYGCCCYTGTGCAAGCCCTGCTCAGCAATAACTAAAAYATCTCTGTGTTATTAACACTCTYTTCAAAACAAAATATGGATCCACACTAGCTACTGCACAGATAACTACTCAGTTAAAAACCATCACAAAGGTCAGATTGACAGCATAGAGAGCTTATATGCCAACAGGTAAAACATCAACAGTGTGTTACGGGTTTCCACAAGCCTGTCTCTGGAAGGCTAACACAAGGAAATAATGAGTCCTAAAAACAGGGAGATTTTTCAAGCCAGTGCAACATACAGCAGGTCGGCTAACTCCAGTATTTGATGTTAGTTAGAGCTTACAAAAATAACTCCTAGTTTCTAAGGCAAGAAAGGCAACCTTAATTTATAAGAAATCTGGTAAGTTTTTTCTAAAGATTTCTACATTGGGCAAAAGCAGGGACTCTAAATTCAGAACACTGACACAATTATAAATYTTATTTCAAAATATTTTACTTAAGCTGAAAATAACTTTTTTCCACAGAATGGTCCACCAGTTATRCTGTGTCAATGACTCATCATTTAAGAACATGCTATACAGAGAGAAAGCATTCAGGGGAACAAAGTTTCACTCTACATTATTTTGGTTGTAATAATGGCTGCTGTTGTAATACAACAGAACTGGGTGAAAATATGAGTCTTGCAGCACTGAGACCACAAACTGTTGCCTCCTAGAAAAAAAGAAATTCTGAAGAAAGCCATTTATTGCTATCTTCACATTTAAGCATGCTGTGGAGCAGCAGCTGACAGTGGCAACATCCAAAGMAATCAAACATCTAGAAAGTATGTCAGTGCAGTAGATAAAATATTTGGATGGAAATCTGACACTGAAGAAGAAGTACTRTGTTGGTAACTTTTATGTATAAGAAATAGTAGCTTTGAGGACTGTTAGCTCCTGTGGAGCTTAGTAGCCCACAGAATAGCTTGCTCCCTCCCCCACAGAGAGATGGGGGATAATCAGAGSTGTGAAGTGCAAAAACTTATGGGTTTCTATAAAAACAGTTTAATAGAAAAAGGAATAATTCTGTGAACAAAGGAAAACAAGGWATTAATTCACTCTGTCACRTGGTACTCAACTATTTCCTGGAAAGGAGAGGTTAATTGCATATAACAGCTAATTGACAACAAAAAATTTTTTCATAATTTTGAACATTTTCTTGAGAGAAAATAAGTGATAGAATAAGAAAGAAGAAAGGCAGAGATGTTTATTGCTTCTGCACAAGGAGAGCAAGCAAGATATCCCACATAAATCTGGCATTGCCTGGATTGAGATGCTCTCATTGCCCATTATGGTTCCACAGCTTGTTTGCTTTAGGGAAGATGGTATTTCATGGTTCTRTTCCCAGAAATTCCTGAAAGTGTGTAAAGATAGAACCATAGAACTGCTTAGGATGGAAAAGACCAGTAAAATTACTAAGTAAAACCACTAACCYAGCACTGCCAAGTCCACCACTAAACTAGGTCTTTCAGCACTGCATCTAYATGTCTTTTAAATACCACCAGAGATGGTGACTCCACCACTTCCTCAGGCAGCTTTTCTCAGTGTTTGAAAAGCCTTTCAGGGGAGGAATTTTTCCTAATATCCGATCTAGACTTCCCCTGATGCAACTTGAGGCCATCTCYTCCTGTCCTACCATGTGTGACTTGGGAGAACAGATCAATCCCCACATAATTTCTATACCATATTATTATACGTATTATTACACTCTCCTCTCAGATAGCTTAGAGAGCAACCCGCCAGCCAAATTACTACTGATGCAGGCCTGGTGCCACTGGTCAGCTTGCYAGTTTATGTTTAGTTGCTGTTGACAAGCATCCACAGGTCCCTTTTCACCAGGCTAATTTCAGCCACTCCGCCCCTGCCTGCAGCACTGCAGGGATTGTGACCCCTAAATATTTGTAAAGCTTTGAAGGGTGAACTCCTTGGAAACAATCTAATAAAAGATTGTAGCCATGTCTGTAGTAGAAAGACAACTCTTTATTTTTACAGGGCAAGCAAGCTGGGCTAATTAGTGTGGAGAAATGCATAAATTTGAAAATTCAGCAGTGGCTTGGGTGGATATGGGTGCACTTCTGTGATACAATCAAGCCGTAATTAATTTTGAGAAGCAAGAAAAGTCTTTGCCAGGAAACGTCYACTGAGTTCTRCTGCAAAAAGCATAATGATCATACYAATAAAATAAGAAAAATATTAGTACTACATTAATTACTTTATTATTCAGGGTTTATATCAAAATGTGCTGGATACRTCCATCATTAGTTATTTTACTGTAATCACAAGTAGTCTTACAATTACAGTGTGTGTCTCTCAGTCAAGTTGCTACTGTTATGTGTGACTTTTAAAACTGTTGTTGCACATACTTTTCTGTCATCAAAAGCTCTTTGATGTAACCTAGCATGTGGCCATGAAATATCAGCCAGTTCTACAGATATCAGCCGTATTTGAATTTTTCTCCATTACTCTTAACACATGACAAAAAACATCATGCAGAAAAGTCTTTGCATGACTRGGCAGGATACCAGGGATTTCTGAGTGCAGAATCTACTAAAACTGCRTCTGCATTGCTATGTAGAACTACTACAAATCTCCCTGAGGGGAAGTCCAACAGTACCTTAACACACAAGATCCGCAAGAATATACCCAGGGAGCAGCACAGGCAYGACCATACCAGCCACAGCTGCTCCTGCTCATCTCCTGCAGAGCTGTCAGCCATTCTCTCAGCAGACTGTATCTTCAGACAGYCCTGCCTCCCTCCACAAACCYTTAAGYACACAATGAAACCTTCAATCCATYGCTGTGCAAACGTGACTTCTACARGCTGCCAAAAAARSCC
>CADDXX010000205.1:1215711-1247474 GCA_902810485.1 Alauda arvensis | reverse complement strand
TKMWTYMRSCMWWWTWAARGRAAAAAATGCCTACAATAGCACCACATGARGCCTTGAAGGAGACACAGGATATGTGATACCATGTCTCTTGGAAATGGCTGTTTTATTTAAAGGATGTAGACACATTTCAAGCCTATCTCCAACCCACAGGACAGTGGCAGCACTTGGTCAGTGTAGCACATCACAATTCAACAAGCCATTCTTCCCATGTGGGGCTATGAWGGGGATGACATCTTGGAGCACCTCAGCACCATGAGCCAGCAATTTCCRGAAAAGCCAGTGGGGAACATGCTGGAAACAAATTTTAATGTCTGGGAAGTAAGATTTGATAAAATTGGTTGCATATATTGACATCCAGTAAATTCCTGAAGTCCTGAATGTTTCTCAAATGAAGRAAATCACAGGATATTACAGATGTGAAAAATGTAGAAAAAGCAATAATATTTCCAGACTGATATTTTATCATATCTGTTTGAAAATTTTCAATACTTCTAACCTCCAAAAACTAATTAAAGCACCATCAATAAAAATACTTTTATGTATCTGTGCAACATTGATGGAAAAGAGTTTCTCATCTGAGCTGCCAATCCAAAAGCTCTGGTATTCACTAACATTTCTCCAGAGCTACAGTTTTATAAGTAGCAAAATAATTAGACTTACAATCAGACTATGTTTTTATATTCTGTTCACTATATAAGTACTGTCAAGTATCAAATATAGATATTTGTTTAGAGGCAGGAGTTGCTTCTTCATCTCTGTRCTATGTTCTGCCAAGAGATACTTAGGGAAGAGCAAACAACCAGCAGATACAGAGCTGAAATAACTGGGCAACACTCAGCATACCAGAGCAGAATATTAGAAAGCTTCTAAGGTGYTGAGACTAATTCATCCRTACCAAGAATCTGAGCACTTTTGTKCCATTRCTTATTTAAGTTCAAGAAAGGTTCAGAGTTGCAAAGTGGAAGTTTCAGWAGCATAGCTAGGACCAGAAAAAGACAATAGATATACATATGTATTTATGTATATAAAGCAACTCAGCCAGCCAGTCAAATAATTTAATCCCTTATGAATAAAATCAAGAAGAGAGACATTTTGCTACAAAGATGTAAGAAGCAATGCATATCAGGAGAACTTATTGTTGCTGCCTTTGTCAATCAGACAAATCCCACACTTTATTGCTGCCCCTTCAGCTGAATTTGACTTTGCATAGTAGTCCTCATATTTGTACTGTTGTACTAATGAGTACTACCTCCTTCTTAGGAATATGCAGATTTATAATGGCAAGGCCAAGTATGTCATTTCAAAAGCTTGTCAATTACTTGTGCCACAGGATGAAATTGTTATCCTTCCACTATTGCTACCTCCCAAAAGGAATCAACAGACTGTTACCTTGTAGTGGCAGGATTCAGGGAATCAGCTAATATGCAGGTTATAAATACTCCATCAGGTAACACCACACCACATCAGAGTATCTTTAGGTGTTTTATGGTTGACAGGACCATTATTCATTGCTCAGTCTCTCTCACTGTTCACATAAGTGGAAAATGCCAATTCCCAACAGGGAAAGCCAACAGGGATCAATCAATTTCCTCTAAGCCTCTTTGTACTGCATTCAGCGTTCATGTGCTTAAATTTCTTTTCAGAGCACGGTGCTGCACTGCTGAGTACAGACTGTGTCACAGTGTCTTAGCTAATACATTAGTTAGTGGCAACCTAAACATTTCACTTAAAATTCTTGAGCAATAGATTTTTCCTCCAAAACAAAATTATTATATATTGTCTTAACCTATTTTTCTTGTTTGATAAGGAGAGTATCACAAAGACTATTAAACCTGTATGGATTTCCCCTCAGACCCTACTCTATCTTTCCTCTCWTGCCTTTCATTGACAAGTATGCCCATTCTTTTTCTTCAGAATGTTATTACTAATCAATATTCTGACTTAAGGCATCTGTCACTGAAAATGATGCTACATAGTGGCACAATATGGGATTTCTCCCAGCTAAAAATATTTTCTGCATGTACTTGCCCTTTTGCATAGGTATTATTTGCTTATTTCATAACAAGCATAGCTTCTCACTAAATTTTATTTGGCCCATGCCAGTTGACAATGGAAAATTCACTTGTCTTGGGRTGACTTTATGATACTGTCTCTCMTATCATCTGYTTTATGCCCAGAAACAGGCCCTGTAACTTTAAGTTAAGCCCTRAGTTAAGTTTTTAAGTTAAGTTAGGGGGAAGGGGGGAAGCTGTGGGAATTCTTTTGGCAGTCTGTATTCAGAGRTACTCTTCCTCTCTGTCGCCTAGTTTTTTCTCAGCAGACAGAGGGACAGTTAAATTCTTGGCTCATAGTGAGTTTCTCTCTGTTAGCTGAGGCAAGGAATTTTTTCCTGGGACTGTRRCTTCTTCTGGAGCTGCTCTGGTGCTTCTCCTGGAGCTTTGCTCCAGCCAAGCCCCAGGACACTGCCGGGAGCCCCAGGCTGCARGGACCGCGCATCCCRGCTCCGGAGCACAGGGAAACTGAGCAGGACCCTGAATGCATCAGCTTTCTCCTCTGTGAGAAGCGTCAAATATTAACAGTTGTTCCTTTTTGCCCTGTGCCTGTGTGCACTCTGCTTGTTTTGTGTGCGCGCTCTGGATTTTCCACTTCCCACCAAGAAATTCCTTTTGTAGCTGAGGTRGAGGAGGGAGTCCCAAAACCTGCCTGCTTTAGAGGAGATGCTSATTTCAGGACATTTCCTCCTGATCTTGTCTCAAACCAAGAYGTCATTTAACATTTGGTTCATGAATATGGCCTGAAATCTGCAAGTGTCCATCAGAGCTACATGATGAAATTTCTTGCACTCCTTCATGCATGTACATTTCTGATCAAAGAACTAGTAATAGCAAACACTGACATTTGAACTGCAGTATAACATACAAATGTACTACAGTCTTGCCCTTTGTCTTCTTTAGAGTTACTTCTCATGCTTTGAATATCTTTCAAATCAAGTTAGAATGAATCTGTTGCCATTCTTATCACACCCAGGTCCACATCTTTCACATGGGACCTCCCCTTACAAAAAAAATCTTACAATAAGAAATTTGATTCAAATCTATTTTCAGAATGCAGCTAACAAGACACAGTAGTTAGAGAAATATTATTTATTAGCAGACCTCACTGAATGCCCACTGTGAATATTCCTATATTAAACTAATCTCTGAGGTTTTTTCCTCTGCACATTCTGGCACTAAGCTATAGAGATTTTAGAAACTCATTTGCTGCCATAAATCTGTTATATCTCTAATTTAGACACTTCATATCTGTGCAAGTTCTTCTGCARTTACATCTCTGGACTGTCTGCTAGAAAATCTGAAGGACCTGTACTTCCTGTTTTGTTTTGTTTCATTTTGTCTTGCTTTCTTTCCAATATCCACAATAGAGAATAGTGTGTTTCAAAGCAAAGGTTTGATCTTGTTCAGATGTTGGCAAAGAGGAAACATAATTTCTTTTTAAATCAACATAAAGCAATGCACTCCTCCACCTTGCTCCTACCTATATAAAACAATGGCTTGGAGCTGTCCACTGCTGCTCCAAAAATAACACTTTGTGTATATCAAAGCACCAGCAAAGTGCTAGTAAAAACAAAAGGCACATTTCAGGGGAAACAAAACAGAGAATGCCTTTTGTCAGTATGAGTCCTTGACTCTTCCACACCTGGAAAGCATTCACACAAGAGCAATGGGGATAATCACTGTCACAGGGCAGTGGGAGGTCAGCTCTTTATCAGCCCTTACACTACAAAAGCTCAGGATGTTAAATAAAACATAAGGATGTGATTTCTCATGTARCAGGGATATGAAATGCATTGTCTTCAGAAACTTAATTCTAATGACTTCAGTTACCCATATTTTTAATAGACCAGAACCACTGGAGATTGCATTYTAATAGCAATTTTCAAGTTTCTGGCTTACCTTTTGCACTGTGATAATGAGAATGCAAGCAGCAATGATAGGAAGACTCATTTGATCCATTAGATGTTGCTAAGCACCCACACTGTGGGGCTGATAAACAAGCCTGCCTACAAGAAAATTGCTGAAATAATGAGAGTAACTGGTGAAATAAATGGACCCAGTAATTATTTGAATAGGTAAGCAAAAGTAGCCTACAACACAAATTGCTTCAAAGCAAAACAAGGACAGTGGGTTGTTACGGAAATTATAAACCATATATATTGAACTTTTAGCAGAGATAGGCTTATGTAACATGTACAGAATAGGTCTTCATAATRCTACATGTTTTTATAACTAAATTAAACTCCATGGCCATTTCAATAAAAGACTGGTAAATATCACTAGGCAAATTTTTACTGGTACCAGGCATCTTCCTTTTTATTGGAACCCTGTTTCATCTTTACATTTTAAACAAAATATATTCTACAGAAAAGATCCAATGTAGCAATGATTGTTGAAAGGCAGTACTCCAGATCTGCCCACTGAAACAGGTCATGTTGTGTATATGCCTGTACAAAATTACAAACAGTTGAGTTCTGGGTATTTGCAGAATATGGGCAAATTTGTTTTAAAATAGGGGTCGTCAGATAGTTTTAAATGGTCAGATGACTTCTGTTCCCTTCAGAGAATATGTAGGGGTGGAGCTGCTGTGCGAGGTACATGCTAGAACAAACTAGGAAGAAAACAACAAGTACAACAAGCAGAAAAACTCCTGAAGGAGAAAAGGTGAGTCAGAAGTGCAACTCCAAATGCTGCAGACATTTACATTCTCATTTACCTGCTGCTTGAAAGAAACCGTTTATGTTGTATGTTTCTCTGTTTGGCAGATAGAATGAGTTTTGTCCAAAGAAAGAGAATAGGGAAAATGTCTATAGCCAGCATATAGATTCCTACTAGATTGCATTAGAACCTGGCAATTTCCTAATACATTTTCTCTGAGATTAATAAAATAGAGATATCTCAGGTTTACTGTTGAGAGCCATGCTTAAATACACACATCCAAAAATAAAATTATTCTGGAATGCTTAAATTTCATATGTTATTAATATTATAAAAGTTTTTGTTTTCTATGTTCTTACCTAAAACCTGTTGTCTGTGAACCATGTCTTTTGGTGGTAGCTACAGTTATTCTACTAGTTGAAGACTAGAAGCTCTTCCAGTTAGGAAAGATCTGAATTTTAAGTTGGTAATCAAAATTAAAATAAAGAAAATCTCTTTATAAATTATAACTAGATTGATAGCGCAGAGTGCTTATGACATTTTAATCCAGCAAAAGTGGATTTTATAACTGATTTAGATTTATTATGTCTAGACTAAATTTAAACTTAATTTAAAAAAAAGAAGACAAGTATTCAATCAAAATAAGAAGATCATTTTAATTTTTCTTAAACTCCCTAACAGAAAAGCCTAGAAGAGAAATTACATTATCTTAATATATATGTAGAGCAGGTTTTCAGGTTGTTAAGTATCAGATAGGCTTAGGATGAAGTAGAAATACATCTCTGTGATTAAATTATATCAAAAGACCATTATACAAAAACTCATTTCATCTGGAGCAATGATTGCTTATTCAACCTTTACCCTGTATGCACATTCTCCATTGGTTTCAGCTGAAGAACTGCAGCAAGACAAAAGGAAAGAAATTTGGTGTTGGAAAAACARTACGTAAAATTCACTGAAGTAAATGTCGACTAAATGTTGTGGTTAGACTTTGTACCTGACAGAAGTTTCATACTGGTTGGATTTWCATTCTCTAATACCTGCTCCTCAAGGGGCATATTGTAAAAGGATGCCGGTCTTGTCACAAGGCGGAGTTTGTTTTCACAGGAGGGAGTAACCAGGGTAGTTACAGTAAGTTACTTATAAATTAATAATATATTATTTCAATGACTGATACTTTTTCTGCTGTATTTGCTGCTGGTTCTGTAAAGTGACATTAAAATACAGGTAGAAGTTTTCTCTATTAAATAATATAGTCTGTAAAAAAATACATATTTGAAGCCTTTCAAAAAATAGCTTCAACTCTACACCTACAATAGACTTATTTCTGTTTTTTCCCTTTTCTTTTCTAAAATGGGTGACCCTATTATTATTATTATACAGTAGTAAATAAAAAATAAATGCAATGTTTTCATTCTTTCCCAAAATACTGTGAGAAATAATTACTCTGTCAGAAATTTTGTTCCCCTTATATTTTCTTCAGCTTCAGTGGTAGTTCAATCCCAACTGATTTTCTCATTGATTTTTTAAAAAGTGGGTGAGAAAAATCTAGAATTTAACACTTTTATTAAGATATTTGCATAACATAATTCTACCTTGTAAAAAGCAGAGAATTCAAAAACAAAGACACAGCAAAAGAGACTTTTTTTCCTCTTTTTGTTGCAAAAGAGGAAAAAAAGTCAATTGGTTCTACAAAGGTATATTAGTAGATTATTATCTACATAGATTAGTAGGCCATTATATGATTGCCACTTGGCAAATCACTAAAAAAAAAAAAGAATGSTGGGTGGGTTTTCAGCAGGCATTTGCCCCATTAGCACTTAGTGCTCATTAAGAAAGAAATCACAGGAACTTATATGACAGGAGAACGAGGAGAGTGCTGGCCAACTGTTTTGCTTTGTGATAAATGGCTCTGTATAGAAATATTGACATGTCTCTCACAGTCCAGAATTTCAAATATATATGGTGTCCTCTGGGAGACAAGGATGAGAATACTGTCCAGGAGTAAAAGAGTGATTGCAAGAGAGTGCAAGAGATTATTTGGCTGGGTCGTGTACCTGCTGCCATGGAACACAATCATTGAGGACACACTGCAAGCTCCAGAGYTTAGAGACCAAAATTTGTTAGCCTGTTCTGAATACTAGGTCTTTCAGAAAAGACAGGCAAACTTGGCTTTCCTGGAATAGGAATAGGAGGAATAGGAGGTCTGGGACAAAATATAGGCAGAGATTCAAGGTAATTTATCATTTTGTTTTATCACCTTGCTTCCCAGGCAAAAATTGTGGAAGAGTTGGTTCAAGTCTCCATGTTCTTTAAACGTAATTTTGTTTCTGCTGTGAATTCAAGTAACTTACACTCAACAGACATTTTACTCCGTAATAAATTGCTTAAGCTGACTTCTTCCTAGACTCCATGAAGAGTATATATTGTCACATAAATATAATATCTTGTTCTTCTCTTTTCTTAGAAGATGYTTTATATTACACTTTACAGACTTAACAGAAGTTTAGGTAGATGGTTGAACTTCCATTCTTCCATTGTCTGAATAATAGAGTGTGCCTTATGCTCTTGCCTGTGGAATATTTCTTGCTCTAATATGCTGGTAGGACATGGCTTGTGGTCAAATTGAAACAATTATTCCAAAACCTACAGTAGAAAACAAAATTTGTTTTAGCATTTTTAGAGCATAATATCCAAATTTATTAATTAATGTGAACAGCTATCATGCAGTTAAGATTTTTCTCCCACTGTTATTCATAAGACATTTAACCTACAATCTTGCCCTTGCTGAGTCAATGGGAGTTTCGTTATTTATTTCATTAGTGGCAAAACGGTTTTAATTTTATCAATAGRTTTCTAAGAGACCACAAAGGGAATGCAAAAGCAGCCTGTCTTGTCTCACTTATTCTACTGAGTTCAAGAAGGTTGTTAAGTATAATTATTCGTCTACACATTAGGCTTTTCTCTATTAGGCTCTTCAGCATTCAGCTATCTCCTCCCACATTCTATGCAACATCTGCATAGTGAAAAACAGGGGTGGAAACACAGGCTAGAGAACCCTTAGAAAACAGATGTGTTCAGCTCTATACAAGCTCTAAAAAGTGCAAAATTTCTAAAATTTTTATGAAAATCAGAATCTTTAGAGGCTTAAATCTGGATCTCAGGGAAGAATAATGAAAATTAAAGCCCTAACTGCCAAGTTCATCCTGGCACATTCACAGTGCCAAAAYTGTATTTCCTGAAAATAACTTTAGGCATTTGCAATAAAAGGTGGAATAGAATTACAGTTATAAAATTATAAAATTACACCACTTCCAGAATATTTCTTGCTTCCATAAATTTAAACTCCCTCTCTCAGTGAAGTACTGATGGCTAAGAAGAAGGAGCACATTACAGGAGTGATACCTATTTTGTACTCTTTTYCATCAAATGGTAGTTTTGATGGATTCAGAGTTCACGAGTCTTGAAGACAGAGAGTTTTATGATTATTTTTTAACTAATCGACAAGTTCTTGCTTTTGGCACACAAGTGTCAAGAGAGTGGCCCCACTTCTAAAATATAGGAACTCTGCTGAATATATCTACATAACTGTAAAACCTAAAGATTCATCTACTTGCACATTTTGTCAAGAACCRATAATATATTACTGCTGGCCTCTGAAACATAGCTTTAAAATATAACCAAATTTCCATTTTATTTTGATGCTCATTACTACCCTCATTGTAGCTATTCTTCAGGCTTGTAATTTACTTAAGGTCAGCCCTGATACACCATTACTTCTATATTTCCATCTCTTGCATTTGTAGTGATAACTCCTACTTATTACATGACTCCTTTTTTGAAATAAAGTCACAATTCTCTAAGGGTAGTTGTTCCCCACTCACTCAGCTGCAATTTAGCAGTTATACATCAGATATAAAAGAAGAGAAAGAAAGATACCAGATTTCTAAGGCAGTTTACCTTGCTCACTGTTACAGTGATCAAATTCTAAACAAACTTATCAGACAAATTATCCTAATCTTTAAGATTCAACAACATGGCTCTTGCACTACATGGAAAGACAAAAGTGCATCTCAGTTTCAGAATAAACACTAGAACTTCTTGATGTGGAGGAATTCATAGACTATTTTTGTCTTCCTTTGGATTATTTTAGGATTTGAGATGTCAGAGTAAGTGTTTAAGAGCACAAAAGCAATCATTTTTTAACCATTGGTGGGAAAGCAATTTGTCAGTGAGGAAAGAAATGTTGCAATCATGCATYAATCAAGCAGAGTTTGACCAAGAAATCATCAGCAGATATGAATGGTATTTGAACAGTTTCATACTATACTTAAATATAGTTGTAAATTGATATCACAAGTAAGAACAGTTCAAATATCAACTCAAAATTAAGCAGCAGAAAAACTTCAGGGACAGCAACCAGGAGCAGAAATTTMATAATTTCAGCTGAACATCTTTTGTACTGAAACTGTGTTTGTTTGGAAATCCAAAAGATATAATTTAGTTCATTTCTCACAGCAATAGTAAAAAGTAGCTAGACCTCAGCTCAATGTTCACTGAAAGAAGAGTCAAACCTAATGAAGTTTCATGGCTTCAACCCAGAGAAAAAAGTTGACCCTAAAATTCTACAGCAATTCTACAATCTAATTCATTTTATTTTAATGGATGACTCTAGAGGTTATTGAAACTCACGCAATACACTAAAGAAGGCATTTCAGATAAGATCCATAAATGTGTGGACTGTATTTGTGCCCTCTGTGGTTTTATTTCCAGTTTACTGARCATTTACATTTTCAGTTTTCCTAAAGAGAGATTGCAATTTTGTGTTCAATGCAAGGAAGTAAAGAGTACAAGATATTCCATGATCTTCCTTTTTCGGTTTTTTGACTGCAAGTCAATGGTTGCTTTTTGGCCGACACTGCAAGAACAGAGTCAAAACCCTTTCAGAGAGAGAAAAGCTATACCAAGCTTTAGAAATGGAAGGAAAGCCAAAACCATTAGTAGATCACAAAGAAAGAGATTTTCAAGAGTGTGCCCAAGTAACACACAGTAAGGGTCAAGAAAACAAATCACAGGCTCATTTTAAATGGTTTCAGGTTTTAGACATGCACAAAAAAATGTTGAAAGGCTTCCAAGAAAATTTAGAAAGATCAAAAACGAAAGAGGATGATTTAGACTCTGTCTAATGACCAAAACCCACAAAACTTCATTATTCTACTCCTTTTACGATGAAATCAACATTTTTTACAGGGAAAAAAAGTCTTTGTAAAAAAAAAAATCCAGTTGGCAATATTTTGAATAAGATGTTGCTTTGATATTTCCTAGAGAAGACTGACTGTAAAATACCACTTTGACATTTCCCCTATTTTTTTTGTGTGTTCTTCATATTCCTTCGCTCATATACAGCAGTTTTCTTTTTAGCTAACTTGTTCCTGGTCAGCACACAGAAGCAAAACTCCCAAATGGAGTTCAAAATGTCAAGAAAATCAACAAAACAGAATTTCTCCTCTTATCTGAGAGCTACATTTTCCTACAGGTTTTTTATTTCCTTGCTTGTCCTTTTTAAAATAGAATAGCATCTTTATGCAAAGCCTTTGAAATATTTTGATACAATCAGAACTAAAACTAGTATTGTCATAAATGGATTAATTAAATTTAAAAGAAATGTTGGTTGGGGGTTTTCAGGTCACTAAACAGTAGCTAGTAGGCAGTTTAAAATATACATTTTTATGTATATTTCAAAACCATATAATTAAATTTTATTAACAAGTATGACTTACTTAATCTTTGACCAGAGTGATATTTTCAATTGTATAAAGCCTTTTACCCAAAGATTTCTATACACCAATTATAATCTATTTTTTCACTGAGGTCAAAAAGGCAAAGCAGCAAAGCACATCAGCAACACAGATGAAAACAGAAACCAAACTTCCTTAGYTGTCACTTGATCTCACTCAATGCTAACGCTGTTGCTTTTACAACACCCTCCAAAGCTACATCACAGTTTCTGAATTAACTTGAATTTTGCTAGTTTTTGAAAAGTATTTGAGGCTAAATCCCTTCAGATCTGGGCGGTCAAACTAATATGTGGTATTAGCTTTCCGTATTCTAAAAGCAGTGAAGGACCCCCAGCAGTCCTATGGGTATTGTTGTACATCCTGTTCTGAAAATCCCGTCGTTGTGGGAGAAATGTTCAACCTGGTTTGATTCAGTTTAGAGTGAGTCTCCTCCCATGCTCCATATTCTGATATCCTTTGGWTATCCAAACAGACACAGTTTCAATATAAAAGCTTTTCAGCTAAACATTATGAGCAAATTAAATTTATGCTCTAACATCTCACCATCATGTGTCTGGAGAGACCTCCAGCCAACTATAYCAACCCTTACTGGCAACAAACTGGTTCTACATCTTCATGCAACAACTGGATTATCAGATAATGTTAAACAGAAGGTGTCTTCTAAAAAGAAACCCAGCTCTCAGAACAAAAACATCTCTGCTTTTCCAAACACCATGAGGAAAGACATAGAGAGGAATTCTACCATTCAACCAGAGGGGCCCTCATTGCAGGGCCATGCTCATGCCTCAGATTTCATGCTTTCTTCCTGAAGGTGTCACCAGATAAGATCGCCTCATGGATAGGATGAGAAGACAGGAGAACAATAAATAGGACAAGCAGTAAAAGCACAAGTGGGAAGAAAATGTACTTTATTCCTAATGCTAATGACTGAAAAAACCTATTAATGACTTCATGTCATTAAGAGAGGCAATCAATATTCCAGCATCCATAAATTAACACATTCACAACTAAAATGTTCTTTATCTAATAAATAACTATTTTTATTCACTTAAGATTCCAATTCCTTTCCCAATTTAAAATTTACAAGTGAATCCATACYGATGTCTTCTGATCCTCTTAATAAACATGTTCCAGCAGTTTGGGCTGCTTATATCAAGTCTTTTTTAGCCTTTTGATGACATACTCTTGGATTTGCCTCTCACAAATGTAGACATACATTTTTTTCCCTCCTATAAGAAATCTCAGATTTAATCCAAGAAACTTTACCAAAACTTTTATTTACATTGGATTTTTGTTTTCTCACATCTCCTAATTCTAAACTGGCTTCAGCATKCATAGCATGGGGAAGACTCCTGTAGCCTGAGACAGCTAAAACACAATGTTTTGGTGCATATAGCTCTTCTTTTGATCCAGAGCCATTTTCATTTATGTATTGATTTTATAATATTAATACCTCATATAGTAGCAAGGGTGACAGTGGAATTAAATTTTGTGACTAGAAAATGGTCCCCTGCTTTGAAAATAAATGTCTACTCTTTACCTAAGCATCCTTTCATATAACATCACTTCCAGGCTTCAAAATTTAACTTACTTTTGGAGTTTACTGATCAATTCCACTTTTGCCACTCCTCATTTGTGTCAAATAGAATTGACATCAGCCAAACAGCCAGCTGGAGGCTAAAATGTCCTTTATTGTTATTTACTCCTGATCATTTCTTAAAACATCAATAAATAGATAATAATTTTAGTTACAGAAGTGCTGCCAATGTTTCTTGATTGGAGCATGCAAAAAGATTTCATCCTCCTCAATAATCTAGTTTGGGGATGAAAAAGCAAAATAAAACAAAAAAAAAAAAAAAAAAAAAAAAAAAAAAAAAAAAAAAAAAAAAAAAAAAAAAAAAAAAAAAAAAAAAAAAAAAAAGGAAAATTACAACTGCAGAAATATCTCTCCAAAAGGTGATAAACAACCTTTGCAAAAAGCAAGATGAATACATTTCAAATAAAATTATCACAGAAAACTCATCTGCCTTAACATATGCTCTAACATTTCTTGTKAAAATTATTTCTTTGGTTTGGAATATTTCTTTTAACCCTGTTGCGTTCCACTGTGAGGAGATGCGAGGAGTTCTTTTAARAACAGATGGTCTGGAACAAAATTGAGTCAACCGAGACAAACATTATATCTGAGACCCATTTACTGGTAATAAAAACAAGTAAATTAAAAGCAGTTAGCCTACTAAAGAGGGCTGGAAAAGACAGAGCAGGAGGAAGGGAAATGGAAAAGAAATGAGCACGCACGAGAGAGAGAGAGAGAGAGAGAGAGAGGGAGAGAGCAGACAGAGGAGCCGCCGGCGTTCCCACCGGTGGATCAGGGAGTGCCGGAGGGTGGATGAGCCTGAGCTGAGTCCCTGCTGAGGGGCCTGTGCAGCTCTCGGAAGGACGCGGCTCCACAGGAGCGGCTCCCGCGGCCACGGCAGCGCGCAGGCYTTRRRAGGGAGCTCGGACAGWACTCCAGGACCCTGGACAGAGGATCRCGGCACAGAGAYGGCTGGGAGCGGCGGGAGGGAGCYGAGGAGCTCCGGCASGGACGCGGAGGCAGAGAGGCAGGCGGCGGTCAGGGACATCGGGAGGAGGGACAGGCACCAGGGCGAGAGAGCCAGCGAGGGCAGGAGAGATAAAAGCAGGCTGGGGTCAGGGCAAAAAGGATGAAAAACGGGCCAGGGCTGGATCAAAGGAGAGCACTCACCGGTGAGCCTCAGCAGCCAGGACCAAAAAGAAAGCACAAGACCCAAAAGGCCTGGAGCCTGTCTTGCARTTCTTTTTATGCCCCTTTGGCTCTTCCCAAAGTCTGCCTGCTGACAGGAGACCAGTGGCCCAGTCAGTCTCCCACTGACTTCCAGTCCATGGGTGGGGACCTTTTGTCATCTGATTCCAGAAGCCTCTCTGGGGAACACTGTGTCTCCTGCTGACTGCCTGTGCCAAGTGAGGTGTTACCAGGCAMATTTCCTCCGGAGAAAAGGCTTCTTCTAGTTCCCTCCTCCAAGCAGAACATCTCCCCCTCRCTCCTCTGACAACCAGTGTTGAGACAAACCAAAACTAAACTGGCTCCTCAGAAACCCATTAAGTATTTTTCACCAAACTTGTAGTTTGCTGTATGTTGTGAATCAGTGTGCATTAAACACTGTGAGCTTTTTRGCCAGAAAAAGTTCCTGTGAGCAGACAGTGTTCCTGATAAGTTCAAAAGRAGCTCAGCCCAGGTGCTGTTCATCAAGACCCTAAACAAGCATTTCTCAGACAGCAGTGCAGCCCAAGGAGGGCAGGTATGCAGGATATGTGTCACCACAGTGTAACTCTTAACAAAAAAGAAAATAGCTTCAAGATGAAGRAACTCAGGAACTAATTTTCTTCCATTTGTCTAACTATTATGTGCTTTAAGGTGCCAGGAACTATTTATGTCAATTTATTATCTGAAATCATGGTGATATTCCCTCATGCCAAGCCCACAAAGACACTATCCAACATAATTTTATGTTATAGGCTAGCTCCATAACTGTACAAATTAATCTTTTTTTTTGCTTTGTGTACAGTTAGGTAGAGGGGTTATTTGGTATTATTTGATTATTTCTGTGTATTACTTTAATTTTCCCACTCATTCAGTGTTGAGTTCTGAGGACATGAACTGGAGAGCCATCAATTAATTTGCTCTTTGTCTATGCACTATTATTTTGTGTAAGGGTTGAARGCATGTGCTGTGAGGAGAAACTGAGAACTCTCTGTCTAGTTCTGAGAGAAGGAGGTTGAGAAGTGTCCTCATTGCTCTCTGCAGCTTCTTGAGAAGTGGAGAGGGAAGTGCTGAGCCCTTTTCCCTGCGATCCAGTGACAAGACATGTAGCAATGGCTCAGAGCTGCACCAGTAGAGGCRAAGTCTTACATCAGGAAGTATTTCTTTTCTGAGATGGTTTATGGATCTAAAACAACAGTACCTAAACTTTCAAAGCAAGCTGCATGAAAATGCCTCCTCAGCTGCTGCCTGTCTAGTGACAGATCAGTCAGGGGTGGTCCCTGTCTTTTAAGGAGTCCTTCCCTGGATATAAAGATAAACATAAGAGTTTATTCAGTGCAGAGCAGTAGGAAGAAAATGCTCTGCACCTACATCCAGTCAACAGCCTGAACAATTAGAAATTTATTCTCAACAGACTCCATAGAATAGTTCATTTTAGCCCAAATCTATGCAAGAAAACTGCAGAAGATTCACTAGTTGTCACATGTGTGCTTAAAAATAGGGGGAGAACAAACAAACAAACAAAACACTAACAAACCAACTTATCTTGTACTTTTTATRCCTTTTCCTTAGATGGAGATCTAGTTATTAAGTTAGTGAATCTGTGTTGCCATCTTGTTAAATGAAGAAGTAATGGTTTATTTTAAGCACAACAGCCCAACCTGTRTGTTCTCCAATCTGAGCAGGAAGACAGGAACACAGTCTATGAAKAAAAGTTCTTCTCTTCGGCCCTTGATTAGATTTGATCTATGAGTTGCATCCCTCAGAGATCCCTTAATAATCCTGTACAAACCCTTTGTGTCTTTTACAATCCCTTCCAGAGATGTTATGAGCCTACAAAGAGCTAGTAAAACTACTGRGAGTTTGGGTAATATATGTAAAGAAGGAAGAGATATAATTTTTTATTTAAAATGCAYTTTTAATGCTTACAGCAATTYTGATCCAACAAGGAAAAGATTTGTTAATACCTATGGCAATCATAACACTTCATTTATAAGAACATAAAGAACTCTAAACATGATACAGAAACACTTTAAATTCTCAATTATGTACTGTGGTTATATAAATCTCAGAATATTTTGACAGCTTGTCAAAAATCATTGAGATGTGAAATAATTATATCTGCAGTCCAAGTAACCTCACCTTCAGAGGTATTGCTTGGATGTTATTGTCTGACTGCCTCCTGATCTTCATAGCAAGAGCCATGAAACTTTCATGAAACAAGGCAGCTATTAGTTCTCCTTCACATGAATCCTAGATTTGTATTTTAAAGCAAAGTCTGTCAACACAAACTATGCATGATGCTTCCAGAAAGAGGGTAATGCTGGACTAAGAAAATCAGGATGACATAGAGATTAATTCCACTTGCAGCCTTTTCCAATTATCTGAAACCAGTCARAATAATTTTAAATCAATAATTGTTTGTGAGAGAGTTTAACATTACCCCCAAACAAGGCAACCCTTGCTACAGTAGTATATAAATCCTGTTTAATTTTATCAGACAAAAGGCAGTCCATTAAAAAGAATAAAAGGTATGAAATCTACTAAAATATCCCTTGGAAAGATAACATAAACTCCTTTTTTTTTTCTGGCTTTTCATGCAGCTTTTTCCCAGCTTCTTTTTTTTTGGGTTTTTTGTTGTTGTTGTTGTTGTTGTTGTGGTTTTTGTAAAATTTTATTGCAATTATAGGCTAAATTTTCCAAATAAAGCTTACAATTACATTCTTTAAAAGTAATACCCATTTGGTTCATGACAAAGGAGATACAGAGTTCATGAATTTGAGAATTAGTGCCAAAAAAACTAATTCAACTGTGATGGTCCTTTTGTAAGATTCAGTTGAGCAGTTTTCATATTACACATTATGCTTAAAGTTGACTTRAACAGTATTTTGCTAGTCTGTGCTTCCCTCTTTCACCCTAAAAAGAAATCTTGGACCTATTACTGGATTTTTTCCTACTTATTTTTCCTTTGAGCTTATTTTTACCAAGGAGTAATTTTTAATTATTTACTAGATAGGTGAACTAGACAGGGRTAGATTTTGTTGATTCATACTGAAATTATGGGAGGATTATCACTAAATTGAAGAAAGGACTTAGCCCTCAGTAAYTTAGGCCAAGCTGCACCAAATTTTTATTCACTTATGCCACAGAATGGAATCCAAACACAGGAGTTTATAATGTTTCAGAACACTATTAAAAGCATCTAAATGAATATTCACTTGAAACCCACCATATGGGCTTTAAGCACCAGCTGGTTCCTAAGTCCAGAATTTAGGCCTAGAAGTCAGAAATTATTCTTCAAAAGATATAAGTTTCTTAGAWCATAACCTTTTATACAGAGATCTTACTGACACTGCTCCTCTTYTGTTCAATACCATGGCGAAACAGGAAATTAAAACCTAGCTTTAAGTCATTCCTTTGGCAGGAAGGAATGAAACCCGTTTCCCAGTGAACTGTAATATCTGAAAGGCTGCTAGCAATTTTAAGCAAAAACATATCTTACTGCTTCTGTTGGATTTGGGCAAAAGCCAATACAAAATTCCCTCTGCAATGTTCACTAATTCTTGGGGTTACATCTATTTCAAAGATCAGAGTGATGTAGATAGAGCTAAGTACTCAGATCAGCACACACTGTGAGTTAAAGTTGCTCGTATCTTTGCCCTTCCCTTTGTTGTATACTTTTCTTCTTACCATTGCTGTTGGTATGTGTGTCTTATTCCACTGTTTTGTACTTTTTAGKAAATTGCTATTTYAACACACAATCTCTCCTTTTCAGTCCCTCTCTTCCCAGAAAGGGCTGGGAAGGGGAATGGCTTCTTTGGAGTTAAATTCCCTGTTGCTGTTAAAATGAGCACACTGCATCATATTCTGGTTATGCATGCAGGACTCTCCTGCTTAAAGAGGAGTGAAGAGTCAGGCCTGATACTGTCTCCTAAAAGATAGACCTGAATGCCTCCTTTGGATGAAATACTTTATATTAAGTATTTCTTCCATTTCAATTAGGCTACTGGACACACTGCTGAAGACAGCATGTTATTTTTGTTCATTCCTTATCTATATCTATATCTATATCTATCTATATCTATATCTATATCTATATCTATCTCTATCTCTATCTCTATCTCTATCTCTATCTCTATCTCTATCTCTATCTCTATCTCTATATCTATATCTATATCTATATCTATATCTATATCTATATCTATATCTATATCTATATCTATATCTATATCTATATCTATATCTATATCTATATCTATATCTATATCTATATCTATATCTATATCTATATCTATATCTATATCTATATCTATATCTATATATTATTATATCTATGACTATATATCTAATCTGTATCTATATCTAATTCTTTTGTTTTGCTTTTGTTTTGATTTGTTGTTTTTAGGGTTTTTTTAATAAAGACACCTGGACCTTTCTTTTACCTCAAGAGATAGGACAAACATTTCTATAGCAGCCCAAAGAGAAGTGTCCAATTTTCACAGAGTGGAAGGGGCTTGGGCATATTTGTAKTGTTCCCTAAAGTCATTTTGGGCTATGCCCAACTGATCATACAAGAAATTACASATCCTTTTCTAGCAATCTTTTTCTTGAGTAGGTAGTTTAATTAAAAACTATAGTTTTTAGTCTGAATTCTGGTGCTGTAAAACAAAGACTTGCATTGCTCAGTCCTGCAAAGGATGTATCATCAAACACATTACACTCACTTGCATTATAGCTCATAACCCTTTTAGAAGATACAAGCAGCAGCAAAAAAGTATTCATTTCTATGAGTTTATCAGAAAAGGAGACACAAAGATCACAGACAACTGAAGCAGGATGAAGCAGGATGATATCATTTTGACGTTTCAGGCAGAGATAAAATTTCATTTTAAGTCTTGAAAAATATAATAGCAAATGAACACTTTTATTTAGTTGGTTCCTTCATCTCTCCTTGGTAAGTTTTTAAAAACAARATATGAGGCATTGAATAAGTATAGTACACCAAACTTGATAATCATCTAAAAAGTAAGGGCTTAAAATTTAAAAAACCACGGTTTAATCATTAAAATGATAACTGAGGTCATTTGATAAGAAAAAGCCTTCTACATTTTCTCAGTTGCAATCTATTAGAGTCAACAATGTCTGTAGGGTATAACATTTTCAAAGGATAATGGTCTGTTCTGGTTTCGGCAGGGTTAATTTTCTAGCAGCTAAATGAGGTTACATTTTTGATTTGTGCTGAAARCAGTGTTGATAGTTCAGGGATTTTTTTAGCTACTTCTGAGCAGTTCTCACAAGCATCAAGACCTTTTCTGTTCCTCCCACCACGGCACCAGTGAGTAGGCTGGCAGTGTGCAGGGAGTAGGCTGGCAGTGTGCAGGGAGATGAGAATGGGTGCAGCCAGGACAGCTGACCCCAGCTGACCACAAGCATATCTCAGACCCTGTGGTGTCATGTTCAGCACACAGAGCTGAGGGGAAGAAGAAAGAAGAGGGGGACATGATTTATAGCATTTGTACCAAGTCACCATTACCTGTGATGGGACCCCTCCTCTTATGGAGATGGCTGAACACCAGCCTGTCCATGGGTAAGAGGTGAGTRACTTCCTTGTTTTGGTTTGATTGTATATGCCTGGCTTTTGCTTCCMTTATTAAACTGCCTTTATCTCAACTGATTARTTTTCTCACTTTTAYTCTTCCAATTCTCTTTCCTGTCTGGGGGRAGTGAGCAAGTGGTTGTGTAGGATATAGTTGTTGGCTGTGCTTGAAACATGACATTGTCTTTAGATGAAACCAAGATACCTTTTTTTGTAGGAGAACTTCTTTCCCCAATAGATTTTCCATTGAATTAATTTCCAAACACAGAATATATTCTTACTATGGATAACTTATACACTCTGAGATTTTTACTGAACTGTCTAATCCCATACCACATTAAGGTTGTCTGAAGAACATACAAGAAATACATTTAAAGTAATGGAGAACTCACTGCCTGATACTTGGCAGCTTACACAAGTGTAAGACTACATATGTGAACCAAAGCCAGTGCAAAGTACACATGAAACACTGCCAATACCTTAAGCTTACATTGAAACATTCTTAATCTCTTTTTTTAACCACATGACACAATATGCTMTGGAAACCTGAACTCAGATTTTAAATATTTCTGTAAGAATTTATGATACTATTATGGAAATTAAAGAGATGGTTTCACAAATTTACTTTTCTGTCATTAGACAACACTCTCTTCAAGCTTGCTGTTTCATCTTTTTCACACCACATCRTTCCGTCACAAGCAAGGACATCTATGATCAGTGACTTGCATAAGGCTGGAATCAGAAGAGACCATCAAATCAAAGTCTGAAAAACTGAGCTGTGTGGAACTGTAGCAATGTGCAATGAGGAACAAGCAGCATCTGAGATCTGGATTTTCACAGAGACTCCTGGGAGGTCTGCAACCAACATACCTGTTAACCAAAGCAGCTGCAAAACTCCCTTACATCAATGGTCAGGACAAACACCCTCACTCTTTCCTATCTTTGTCCAATAAGGCTCATGAATAAAATCCTTCTGTAGAATCTTGTTTGTACTACAGCTGCAAAACTAATTGGTTAGGAGTTAGCCATTTGGCTGGCACATCATGCAAAACCTGAGAAAGTACAAGTGTAATCACAGTGACAGGAGAAGCCATTTGTATATACAGCCTCCTATTTCCACCACCACCMCTCCCAGTTTACTCAGTCAGTGGAAAGAGGACAGCTCTCTGTTTATGTGGCTGCTCTCAGGCACTTGATAACAACAAATATTCATGTTGATGTTTCTTAAACTGTAGTAGACATTTCCTTTGTCACACATGAAATATTTTGGCATTTGAAGGGATTTAGAACTTGCTCAAAATAGTAGAGCTTCATGAGTGCTTCGCTGTCTGAGCACACTAAGACAGAGCTAGGACATTGTTAAAGGCCTCACTCAGTCAAGAGCTCCCACACTGCCAAGGTTTTCTCCCTTAGTTCTACATCAAGGGCACAACTAAACCTAATAAGCACTGATTGTATTATTCAGCCACTACGCTTGAACTACAGAGGGAATTGGGCAGTGTGGAGTTTTTTTTCATGAGCATTTGTATTTTTTCTAGCCAGTGATGATTGCAAGTTCTTGTTTAGATTATTTTTGTTTTCTTCTGTACATTTTCAAGGAAACTGATCACTGTCATCCCATTAGGGCCTTCCTCTTATCCACCCCACAAGCAGCAGAGAAGATCTTTTAGATGCTTAAAGAGAGAATATTCAAACTAAGTGCTTGTTTTAGCCAGAGGTAGTCTTGGTGAAAAGAAATAAGTTTTCTCCACAWCCACCATACTGATACCAGAAAAACAGAGCATCATTTTTCTGTGAGAGGAATAAGCCTTCAGTGTTGCCTGGAGGAGTTACACATGCACAATCTAGTGCATTCTATGCAATACAGGAAAGACCAATGCTAGATCAAGGTTTGAAAACTACCTTAATGTGAACTGCACGAAGCAGACAGAAAAACTTTCCACAATGATGTGGCCCTGCAGAACCAAAGTAAAYTTTATTGAAAAATAAAAGTCTCTTCCATCCAATTTTGTATTAGAGCTCTTATCCATTTCAAAATACTTTTTGCATAAATGCAATAGCAATAAAATGCAAATATAGCATACAGCAAAATATARCACTTAGCAAAATAGCATAAATAGYAATGGAAATATCAATGCAGAACAGAGTTCACCAATGTGATTTCATGCAGGATAAATCTCTGTAGTTTGTTGAACTCTCCCTGCTAAGGAGAAGTTTAAACCRGGAGTGGATATAAATTGTTTATCCAGGTAAATCCTGCAGTGTTGAATGCTGTCAAGTCTGCATCAGATTATGATCATGAATTCCTTTGTCTTGCTAAGAGGTTATGTTCTCTATAGAACTGTTTTTAGGTTGATGTTTCTACTAAAGTAAAATATGCCTAATGGGTTTTTTCTCCCCCTAAATTAAATAACAAGRCTTTGGTTTGCCCTGATATTAGTGGGAGAGTGGCTCAGAAGAGCTTTATTTTTACTGTAGGTTTACTTTATTCCCTTTTTAAAGATAGAAGTCAGGAAACAGAAGCCAAAGATTTGGCAATCTTACTGGTTCACAAGCATTTTATTCAGCAAAATTGATAAAACAAGAGGGTTTCCATTGCTACATCTTCAAATGGACTGACATTTYGCAGCAAACAACCTTTCTAAAGTTCAGGCACTGCATTAAAAAGAGGATTATAAAGGGCATCATTATAATTGAGGAGGAAAAGTGTTACTCAGCATTTAAACTACTGAGCTACATGAGTGGTACTAAGAAAAAATAGACACAAATTAGTACTATTGAAAGTTTCTRAGTATCTATTCAGCAGCCTTGAAAAGTGATTTGTATACTGTCATAAAATTTGAAACATTCAAAAAAGTTCACCAATCTTTCTCTACTTGCTCAAAATTTCACTTCCAGAGAATTTTCTCAGTGCAAAATTGTGGACCTTGAATGTTSTCCTTATGAGTCTGATTACAGCCTTATTAGCATATTTTGGCACTTTTTCCTTGCTGTCTGCATGAGTAATTTATCAAAAGCATTCTCACAATTTACAGTCCAAAGTAATAAACAGCAAGACACCTTCCACAATATTTTTTTTAATTACCCCATAGACACTGTGAATACTGAATGCTGTATTTACCCCAAAAAATCACTTAGGGCGTTCTGTTACTTAATATGGCGGTTTTATATTATACATAAATTGATAGCCATGTGGTCATCACTACAAGAAAGGAAAGCCCCTGTGTCACAGATATGAATTCTAGAGATGCTACTGAACATGGATAGGACTTTTATCTAAATAGTAGAAGTTAAYAATGTTTATGTTCTTTCCTATATCTATGGCAAATAATGTTTTAAACAAAGTTATATTTTCTTATCTCTCTGACGTGCTAACTGAAAGAAAATATGGGGATATTGTCAAGACAAAATTGTGGTTTTCATTGACTGTAGTCTMAAAGACAAGAGGCAGAGAACAAAACATTCTTTTAAAGACAGTCTTTATTTCCCCTGTCTCCTATAGTCTAAGTCATGCTTTAAACAAAGCAAAACAAAACCACACTCCAAAAAGCTTCAACAAGCCAGGCAGCTCATCTTTGAGCCCAAGTTGCATTTATCATGGTAACAGAGATATTGCTGTATGGATTTCAGCAGTATTCAGCTGTCACATCTACCCACGTGAACTGATAAATCCATAATGGATTAAAGACAGCAACAAATTTATGAGTTTGTCAGAGTGAATGGAACCACTGAAAAKATACTTATTAAAAATCTGCAATTTTTCCCAAGGACTTGCTTCCTTAATATATATGAGAGTAAGTTTGATTTCACTCAGAATTAATATAGTTTTAAAATAGAAATGAGTTTCATCTGCTGCCTCCAGGAGGTCTGCTGTCATTTTTAGTGCACTGTCTAAGCCTATGGGGGGAAAAAATAAGAACGTAAGATAAATTTTCCATATTTTGCACAATTAATGTATTTGATGAAGGCAAAATCAATTAAATTTAGAAAAACAACAATTTAGGATAATGTGGAYCAAACTATTCATTTTCATAGATCAATATCCAATATCATTACTGTAGCCAAAGAAATCTGAGTAACATATTGATTAAGAGGTAAATTTTTTACATACCTGTTCATTTCGAAAAACTTCTTCATTCCCTCCCTTGTCACCTACCCACACTGCAACTGAGAAGACAATTTCTGTGTACTATGAGGCTATCACACTAAAACATATACCCCAGATTACAATATAATAGACATACTCCCACCCTCAAGAGAGAAATATATTTAGTTATAGAATTGCAGGCTTCCAGCTGGGCCACACTACTGGCTGATCTTGTAGTATGTATTACTGCATGTAATATGAGATACTTGCAACAATTTTATMACATTAGCAGAAAATATTTTCAGTAGAAGAGGATAAATGCTTCATTTTTTATGCATAATGTCACGCTTTTGCTGAAAGAAATAAAGAAAASTTATGCTTTTCTTATTTTCATATATTCCTTTCTTAACATTCTCAATATTGCTGTAGTAACTTTTTCAGACCAAAATCACCTGAAACAGGATACCCCTGGGACACCTGAMTCTAGACTAGGTGGACCCTCCAGAAGTGCCCTGACCCCCAATCACAAGGTCACACTCTTCTGTCCCTTTGGGTCTATTTGCATATTGGGTTTAATTGTCTAATTRCAACTCTAGGCTGTGAAGTATCATCCTTCTTGTTTTTCTCTTCARTCCATCATTGTTTATGCTTTTGGGCTAGAAAACTGTCTTTGGTTTTCAACAGGAAAGGATTTGTTTTGTCTACCTACTTCTTACTAGTACTTAATATAAAGCTTAAAACTACACCCGAAACAACATGGAATCTGGAAAACATAAAAGCTGAAACTAACGGCATCAAAAACCAAAGCCAAAGCCAAAGCCAAAGCCAAAACCAAAACCAAAACCAAAGCCAAAGTCAAAGCCAAAGCCAAAACCGAAACCAGAAAACAAAACTAAAACTAAACCACAGATTTAACAAGGGCAAATTTGAAGGGAAGGCTGATCTAACATATGGGATTAAGATCTTGTGTGTACTCTGGTACTCAAAACCAGACAAAAATAAAATAATTTTTGAAAAAATATACAACATATCTTTAAGTGATAGTTTCTCATTCCCATGGTATTATAAGTCTATGTTTACATTACACCAAAGATGGTTAAGTAAAGTAGTGGCATAAAGCAGAGTTACTCTGCCATTTTTTTGATGCACACTTTAAGTAGACCACAACCAGTTATAAAATCAACTTTGCCTTCCACAGTCAGGATATGTGTTCTGTACTTAATTATTTTCTTTATGTGGTGTTGCCATTTCAATTGTCTGACTTGTCACCTCCAGAGAGTGTGYAATTCTTACCAAAGGATGTCCAGGAAGAAAAAAGACAGAATCCGTAGAAGATAAACAGATCAATCACTTTTGATATTAATTCAAAACTTAAGATAACAAAAGAAATGGGGGAGGCAAAAATAGTCCATAACAAACCAGAGGTATATAACAGAGTTCATGTTGGTATGAGGGATACAATGCCATGTTCATATGTCTGAGGTACTAAAATGAGCCCTGCAATGAAAAAAAACACAGGATGGCACAGAATTACAAACAAGGGAGAGTGCATCCTCTTAAAGATATATATAGTGGAAAAGGATCTTCATTGATCAGCACAAAATACTTTCAAACAAAGAAATCTGATARTATTTGGGCTTTATGTTAGCCGAGACTGCAAAATTTCTAGATCTGGAGGCTAAAATGTCATTCAAAGACTCAATGCAGGTACACAWGACTGAAATTTAGACTGCCTTAAATTTCAGTGGCTTAAGCATTTTCCAAAGCTAATTGTTGTCTGAAAGAATMTTATTTATTTCAGTGTATCTTATGGTTAGGCCTGTGCTTGGTGCATATAAAACCTCGATTTGCCRAATGACTGCGATAAATCCATGTTAAAAGTCGACTTCTCTTGGATGGCAACTGTCAGCCAGGGAGAAAAGCTCTTTCAGACAGAGGGAGATTTTCTTGTATGCAAAAAGCAATCCTCAAAGCTGAAAAAGCCTCCACTGACAGATGTATCTTYTGTCTCTATACCCTAAAGACATCCAGGAGATTTTCCCAGTAGACTCTTCTGAGTTTGAGAGGTATATTCAGCACATATAAGCATACATGGGACATACACGAGATAAAACAGAGAATCAAAAGATCTCAAAGGCATTATCCAGATTAGCATGAAGATGAGCAACAGGACAGTAATCCAATCCCTTCTGTGTGCTGGAATCTGTTATGTTCACAGTGTGAGATGAATGTTTATAGAGAGCAGAACTGTTATCTTCATTGTCATGAAAAACATTCAGATGTCAGAATAGTCTCTCATTTTATTTATTTTGGCATGGAGATTTTGGGATCAGGAGGAGGTAAGGTGTATTCTTTTTTTTTTTTTTCTTTTATTCTGAATCATTTATCTATTACAAATTTTATTATACTAGATATAGTATTCAAATAAAATCTAAAGCCATCTTATTTTAGGTTATAGCTATTTAGTTTCATGTTCTTGTCTCTAAACTGTGTTGTGCTTGATTTAGTTACACATAGACTGTGAACATGCTGTTGAAAATTGCCATGTGTCCCTTGACATTCATGCTAAACTCTGAAGGGAGTTACCTATTTTCTGTAACATGATTGTTCAGTGCACAAACTCTGTCTGGAGGATACTTCTAGGTCATAAGATTAAGTCCTTTGACATAACAAGMAATCACAATCTATATTTCAGTATAATTACCTGTTACCTGTTAAAGAAGTTCTGTGTTTCATTCACACTGCTTTTACCAAAAAATCACTTCAGAATCCCCATTTCAATTTATTCATAGCTTATTTATCTCTCCCACTGCAATCATAAATATCTGTTACRTGCCTTCTTAGCCTTTGTTTGGCTAAACAAGCTGGGCTCTTTTACTTTCCAGTTGACTCCTTTTCCCCTCATCAACTGAGATTGAATTTTCATGTTTCATGTATATAGTATTTAAAATTGTGAGTCCTCAGTAGTTTGTAGAATGGTGAGATGGATCAATGTGATTTTATTTGTACTTCAATATGTGTTAAACACGAGGTGAAAAATTCCTCTAAGGGCTGTATACGTGCTGGAAGCCCTGTCCCTGTGAAGGCTTTGCTTTACAGCCTATGAGACGAGAGAAACCTTCCACAACTGGGCTGGAAGCAACCCCTCTAGCCGGTTAGGCAGATATCTGAATGTCCCGGAAAAAAATGCCTAGGAAATCGGGCTATGAGAGAAGCCTTAGCACATAAAAGTAGTTAACTGCAACATAACCAGAGCCATTTCCTTTGTGGTGCATGGAGGGAGCAGAGACTCGCCCACAGGTCCAGCTTAGCCTTCCTTTCCCCCTCGCCTTTTTCTCCCTGTGGTCCAGCTTTCCTGTCCGCACCTGTCCTGCCCCGCTTCCCCGCTTCCCCGAGCCGGGGATAGCCACGACAATCCAGTTCTCCGCTGTTTCCCCCATGGAGCACCCGCAGCCAGGACAGCCTGTTCTTTAGCRATGGAGGAGACACGCAGCCCGCTGCTCTTTGGAAATCGTGCCCAGCCTGCCCCAGGAGCCTCGCAGGCTCATCACAGCTGGCGGCACACACGCTCTGCCTTCCGCTCACCCTGGGATTCCTGCGTACTGCTGTCCCTGTCTTCTCCCTCCATCTCTCATTTCCCTCTCTTTGCTCCCTTTTCTGTCCCACTTCAGGAACACTTGATCTTCTTTTATCAATAAACAGTTCTCAGATATGATATTACCACGTTTGCACTTTATGTTTGTCAGAGATATCTATCAAAAAGAATCTTCCCCTACTCCTCCYTTTACAGCAGGACAGGACAAATGGCTTTAATACTTCTATGTCTTTGCAAGAAATGCTTTATCTGAGACAGCTTAGGACTGCATTTGCCATTTTCTTATCAGCACTTCAATCATTCTGCATTTAATTAATGTATCTGTGTTTTTTTCTTTGACATTTTTCTTTGACATTCTTTGAACTTCCAGCTTCTGTAATAATTTTTTATGWGTCACAAGGAATGGAACTTTGTATTTCATACTGCTTAATTTAATCTGCTTTCTACCTCACTTGTCCACAGGCTGCGTAAGTTCCTTCTACATCATTCCAGTCCTCAAAAGAATTCAAGCTCTTTCCTCCTTCATAAAGATTCACCAGGACCCTCCCACGCATTATTTGTGAAAATGTAAATGAAACCTTCTTTTATAAACTCTACAAATAACTCTAGCRAAACCTGCTTCTTACTAAGTTTTAGCTATTTTACAATTCTTCTACAATTCTTCATTACTTGCAGCACATTTATTAATAAATTTTCTAGGTGATGTCATAAGAAACACTATCCCAACTGACAGACTAGATTATTTCATGTTTTCAGCCTAAAAGATGGGTTATCACTACATTTCACAATCTACCTGCAAAAAAATACAGAATATACATTTCTACAATTTTTATTTATCTGTACTTAATTAGAAATAGTTCCCTTATTTGTGTTCAGTTCAAAGTAGTAAGGTTTTAGTTACCATTAGAACAATAAAAGAATGTAAGATTCTATGCCCTTTCAAAAAGTTCAGAGCCAATTTTCTCCTCGCTGATTTGAGGAGGGTCAGGCCTAAGTTTCCTTTCTTTTTCAATTTTGTCAGATTTTCTTTTTGCATGTGTCAGTCTCATTCTTACTCAATACTAGTTTCAATATTAATCCTAGAATTCAAGTCCAGATATCAGGAAGATGAGTATTAYATTGTTACATAATTATTGTCATGGTGTTCTCTTGTGACAAACTATTTTCTAAGCATCTGCTTCTTGGCTCACAAGTTCCAAGAGACAGCATTAATATTGTAGGTAGTATGCAAACATGTAGAGAATCAAAATATACCATTTTCACAGAAGTTTCAAGAAAATAGTTTCTTTGCTAATACCATACATATTGTTTGAGAAGGAAAAAAAATTACTCTGCAATTRAAAAAAAGAACTGCTTTCTTCCCTAAATCTCAGACTGGAATGAAATAATTGGAGCTTCTTTTCCTTTATAATGTTTAGCTTTTTCAGCTGTTTCGATGTCACAGAAACATCATATTTATGTCTGACTTGAGAAGGACTTTAGTTATTTGGAAGTAAGAGGAATGGCAATCTTTGGATTACAATTTATAGAAAAAGTAAATGAAAACTTCATCAACAGATGTACTGTTGTCTTTTCTCTTCATAAAATAAAGCAAAGAAATATGGATTAAAATTAAGAGAGAAATTACTTAGCTACAATAGTCAAAGTTATAAAAGACTATCACATTTGATACCTAATATTTTTTTCAGCTCCATGTAGTACATGAAGCATATGTTTGCTTTTTCTTCTTGCTTTGTTTTGGCAGGGATTATTCATTACTCCATTCACACACTGTAGAATAAATGTGACTCAATCAAATGATGAACAGTGCTGAGAATCAAAATAATCAAGGTGTCCCAAGTTATGAATGTTGTTTCACCACATATCCCTGAGCAAGATGACCATTTTGCAGAGGGGGCTGAGGCTTTAAGAATGACATCAACTCGCTTTCCTAGATTCCAAGCAACTTTTCTTCCCRTTGCATATACACTGCAATGCAAACTTGATTTTTTCTCAGTCTTTTAATTTTGAATCAGGAGATATGATTAATTAATCTTAAAAAAAAAAAAAAGAAATATATGTATCTTCAAAAAGCAAGATATCTGATTGTATCTAATTAAATTGCTTTCATAATCCTATGCAAACCAGCTACACAGCAATGTGTGGATTTGGTTGAAGATTAAATTAATCCCTGTTTACACACACCACATAATTCTATCTGTTTCCCCTGAGGGAGAGCATGGAGAATTTGAGAAGCATGAGCAAGCATGCTAATTTTGACAACAACAATGGAGATTTCATTAATAAATGCTCTGCGTAACAATAATGAGAGCAAGGGCTTCAAGTACCATTCAGAAATCACCTCTTGCTCTCAGCCTGACAAGAAGTTCAGCTTGAATATCTTCATCTCAGACACTCTTCTGGGATCTGAATCAATCTACACAGCCATTTTTTCCCTCCGTGGGCACACAAAAGAACACAAGGCCCTCTGAGAAATCCCTGCCAGTAATGCCAGTGAATCCTCTGACATCCCCTTTTATAGCAGCTGTGGTTGCTAACAGATGGAAACCTGGGAGCACAGTGCTCAAACACTCATATATGTTCCTTACTCTTGTCATGCCAAATTTCACAGAATCAGAGAAAAGCRTGGGTTGTAAGGGACCCTAAAGATCACCTCATKCCAATCCCACTTTGTTGGGCAAGAACATCTTCCACTAGATTAGGATGCTCCATCAAACCTGGCCTTGAACAACCCCACAGCATCTCTGGGAAACCTGTTTATGGGCCCTATCCCTCTCACAGTAAAGAATGTCTTCTTAAAATCAAATCTAAATCCACTCTCTGTCAGTTTGAAGCCATCCCTCCTTGTCCTGTCACTACACRTAAGAGCAGTGTATCTCTATCTTTCTGGAAAGCTCCCTTCAGATTCTGGAAGGCCACAATTTCATCCCTCAGAAGCCTTCTTTGTTCCAGGCTGAACAGTCTCTGAGCCTTTCCTCATAGCAGAGGTGCTCCATCCCTCTTATCACGTTAGTGTCCCTCCTCTGGACACTCTCCAACAGCTCYATGTCCTTCCTGTGCTGGGACCCCAGGGCTGGAGGCAGCTCTGCAGGTGGGGTCTCACCAGAGCAGGGCAGAGGGGCAGAATCCCYTCCCTCCCCTGCTGCCCATGGGGCTCTGGATGCAGYCCAGGACACACTTGGCTTTCTGGGCTGGGAGTGCCCATGGCTSGCTCATGTCCAGCTCTCAGTCCCAGCACCCCCAAGTCCTTCTGGGCAGGGCTGCTCTCCATCTGTTCATCCCCAGCYTGGGCTGGCACTGGGGGCTGCCCTCACCCAGGTGCTACACCAGCACTTGGCCCTGTTATACCTCATGGGATTCCCATGGGCCACTGCTCGAGCTTGTCCAGGGCCCTCTGGATGGCATCCCATCCCTCAGGAGTGTCAGCTGCACCACTCAGCTTGGTGTCATCTGAGAACTTGCTGAGGGTGCACTCAATGTCTTCTGTGCATTGAGTGGAGATGTTAAATAACACAGATGCAATCTGTGTCATTGATGGAGATGTTAAATAACACTGGGCCCAGTGCAGACCCCTGAGGRGTGACCCACTTGTCACTGATATACATCAAGACTCTAAGCCACTGACCACCACCCTCTGGATATAATGTAGGCTTTAAGAGAAATTATGACAACTTATTTTATTCCTACCTCCTTGGTGTGTTCACCTGATATTTAACATCTCAAATCTGTGCTTCTGTAAAAACAATACTGAGACTTCTGGAGTGAAATGCTCAAACAATAGTCTAATTCTTTCTCAAAATTTTATAAGCCAGGGAATATAAATGTAGTCTATAAAAATAAAATAAACCTGAAGACATGAAGCTGCAGAAATCCTTAAATAAACACAAACCTTAATTCTGTTTAAAGAAATGTCATAAAGTAATGACACAATTCTCATTAATGCATAATGGTATTTGTGTTCCCAGACAAATTAAACCGGACTTCAATATAAAATTAATTTGCTCTCTCTATGAGAGACACAATCAAAGGATTTAGCCTGTGTGTGACCTGTTTCAAGGCTGTCTTTTAGAGTCCGTAAACAGACTAAGTCAATGTTGGTGACATKCCCCTTTGTGTGGTTTGCTGGCATGCAGAAGTTGGCAGGGAAGAGATTAATATTTCCGGATATATAGCTTCAACTGCAAGGGAACCTTAACAAAAGAGAATTATTCTTTTCTCAACTATGGTGAATGAGAGCAGAAAGAGGATAAGCAGAATAAGAGTGTGTTAAAGGTTAGATCCTCTTTGAAAGAGAGAACCTCCTATGAAAAAGAGTCAGAATATAACAGTGTTTCATAATCTTCCTGTTTAATTTAGATGTCAAAGTGGACGTACCTTCTTGATCATCCCATGATTTAAACCACAAAAAATCTGTGCAGCTGTTTTGTGCAGGCTGTGAAAAGTTTGCTGGTTAATGTAGTTAATTTAGTGTAATATAGAACTTTATGTGAATGACTAAATTAAAGTGATATGAAAATAAAATCTGCTATCTCCTTGAGGAGGAGACAATGAGCAAACCTCATACAAAATGCAAAATTTCAGCCTAACACTCAAATACCACACAATATATTTTTTCAAGGTGGTTGGTAATGTTTCAGAATTCTCAGCAGAGAATGACTGAAGGAAACTGAAATATGTGGGGGTCAGAGGGCTTAGGTACAGGCATAGCAAAACASATATAGATGAGAGTTCTGTGTTTATGCAGATAACTATTACCTCTAGGGCTGGTCTGCAGTAACATCTAAAGATAAAGAAAGTGAACTCTCATTTGTGATGCCTCTCAGATTCCTTATGATGCCCTCTGCTATGTATGAATAAAATTACATGTGGTTCCACATACAGTAACTCAACAGGACAGAGCAAAGATTGACAAGGACTAAACAATACACACAGTATGCATATCATTTTATTAATGCAGTTAAGAGGCACAGAGTAACTCAATGACTCACACAGAACTACCAATGGCTCTGCCACACCTGGCACCTAAACTCTTCCACAAGGTGTACTGGTTATCTCGGTGGGCTTTGATCTTCTAAACTCTCTGTCTCACATGCTTATGGTTTTCTGCCAGTACTTATTCCCTACTTCTGTTAGTTCTGGTACTGTCCACTGCAGGCTGGCTAAGTAAAAATCTAATTGCAGTTATGTCTTTTA
>CADDXX010000205.1:1167776-1215531 GCA_902810485.1 Alauda arvensis | reverse complement strand
GGGAAAGGGAAAGGGAAAGGGAAAGGGAAAGGGAAAGGGAAAGGGAAAGGGAAAGGGAAAGGGAAAGGGAAAGGGAAAGGGAAAGGGAAAGGGAAGACTTTACAGTGTTGGCTCTCATTATTTGTAACACATGCTCAGTCCTTGCACTGAATGTCCATGCCCAGGCTCTGGCAGCAAGGGCCTGCAGTGGTGGCTCCTGTAAGACCAGGACTGCACCTGTGCCAGACACAGCTGTCTCCTGCCCACTCCAATGGACCCATCACATGGCAAAGCTGAGCCCCTCAGTGGGGATGGTGACACCTTTGGGAAAGTGTATTTAGGAATTAGCAAGAACATTGCACACCAGTGAGATAAGGGAGGGGTGGAAAAATGTGACAGAAACTACCATGAGGACACTAAGTCAAAGAAGGAGGAGGAAGAGGTGCTGCAGGTGCTGATGCAGAGATTTCCTCATGGCCTATGGAGAGGATCATGCAAGAGCAGAGACCCATCATTGTAGACACTGGAGGACTCTCTTAGAAGCATTATTCAGAGGAACCACCACTCTTGGAAAGGACCCAGACTGGAACAATGCAAAGCATGAGGAGGAGCAACAAACAGAGAGGAGCTGTTCTGGAATGACACCAAACCCCCTTCCCCTACACCAGGGAGATGGCAAAGAAGTGGATGAAGGAGCAACAATGAACTTGGGCAGAAGGAGAAGAAGAGGGAGGTGTATTARATTTTTCTCTTTGCTTCTCACCATCCAACTCTACTTTAGTTGTCAAGGAAATTAATTTCCTTCAAGTCACGTCCGGTTTTCCCAAAACAGTAATTGTTAAGTGATCTTGTCTTTATTTTGACACACAAGCATTTTCTTCTTTTTTTTCCATTTCCTGTTGCAGTGGGGGAATGAGAGYGTGGCTGGGTGGGGGGGCTGAAAATCAGCCAAGTCAGGCCACCACAGTCCCTCAACTCTTAAACCTCTATTGTATGAACAGATGACAAGAGAGCWATATCAGTAAGAGAATTTAATATTTAGGTGACAAAACTGCCTGGATCATACAAGTAGAAGTAGGGGCTGTTTGTTCTTTCAGGTATTAAATCACCATAAACTACAGTGTGACTGAACTTTATTGTGCTATCTTCATCACATTACCCCACTGCTTCTCCTAAAAACTCAAAGTTAATAAAATCTAAGGGTTCCTGATTATACAATATTTAAACTTTTAAAAGTTTCTAGGTACTCCAAGCTCAATCAGAAATGAGATTGCTACACTTTTCATAGACTACCTAAGTTACTAAAATATATTTTTCAAAGCAAAAGCATTTAAAATAAATTTAAACTTTTATTTTCCTTTTACTAATAAAAAGAAAAATTTTTGTTTCTTTGCAATTGTAAGAAGTTTTTTCACTTCTTGTATGCCAGCAGAAGAACATCCAGAAACAATCTCATATACACAATTTCAGAGAAAGTGGTGCCACACAAATATATGGACAGAGTTCACTAGCCTTTTGGACTAAATATATTTGCAGCTGATGTTAAAATAGTATCGTTTATTTAAAGTAATAATCAAAGTAACAGAATCACTTCCTGAATGAACCAATACTGGAAATAGAAATGGAAACCTTTTGGCGGTGATGGTTTTGACTTTGCATAAGGTAGTTTCTCATCCATGAAATACACACATAATGAGATAGACACAGATAYAGACATAAGCGTGGACTCAGACAAATAGAGATTTGCCTTGTATTAAGTAGATTAAACTACTYCAAACTAAACTGAGATAATGTCTACCTGATAAATTCAAGGATGAATACACTGAAATTTAATTTAATCTGCTAATTGGCACTGGTTGTCCATAAAAAGAGATTTATGACTGCTAAGTTTGCTCCTTACAAACACTATGTTACCATGAAGGYTTCCTCTGGGGAAACAAAAATAAGGAAGACATAATAAACAAAAATTCATTAAAGAGGACTTAGTCTTTTAAACATTAAGGGCTAGGAAGAGTGTCTTTCCTGATGGATTTATTTACATTTATCCAGTAGCCTTCTGGATTATGTGTCTAGACMAGGAAAATTCACCAAGCCTGGAGACCACTGTGGAGCACACCCTCCTCTGGCTACAGTGAGCTCTCAAGAGTAACAAATCAGTGGAGCAGAAGAACCTGGGATGGGGAAGCATTCTTGGGTCCACAGCTCAGACCTTGGTCAGTGAATCACTGCTGGCCTGCACTCTGCAGCAGCTGAACCCAGGCAGCTGCTATGGTGAAAACAAGGCTGAAACATGATATAACTGATCTATATTTTGACTTTGTTAAACCAAAAGGATATTAATTCATGTTTTTCCTACTTGCTTCAAATATCTGAAGGGTAAGTATTTTGTAATGCTGTGTSTTGTGACATGTGATTTGATATTATTATTTGAATTTTGATATTGTAATTACTTGGGTTGCCTTACAGACATTTTCCATTTCTATATCCAGTATGCGTGATTTTGCAAGCTTTTTGAGATTAAAATAACACATTTGTCGTTTATTCCTTATAGACAAACTTACTTTCCTCTCTTCACTATTTTCTCTGTTCCTAAGAGAAAGATGCTGGCATGGCAAATCATAGCAATAGTCAACATCTAGGAAGCTTTTTCAGAAGGAATGAGAGGTTGAGAATTCAAGTMATTGTTTTTTCAGTGACATTATATCTGAGATTCCTTAGTACGGTATTGACCAACTAATCTGTTATTCAACTGATTAAGAAAATCTATACTAAAAGCCACTATCTAGGTTGAAAGCAAATACATGCTCAGGAATTGAAGTTCAATAAAGTTGCTCTTCAATTAACATTGATCTTTTAAACAGCTACCTGCTGCATGTACTGAAGCCTGCTCTCTTGCTTACCGGGTAACGAGTRTCCTAGGCCATTCTGTTTTCCTAGACCAGAGCAGCTGTACCTACATAAAGACATGGAAATAGGATGGCAGTACAGCAATTGCTCCACAGTCACCGTATTTCCTGCACTCCTACACTATCCTTACTTAAAAAACAATGTCTTAAATGTGTCATGCCTGTAGCTTCATCTGTTCTCAGAGCTTGAAAAAGCATCTATTTTCTGGCTTGTGTCATGAAAGGCAGTCAAAGTTGTGTAAATGTCTTGCAGGTGTTTAGACCAGCCAATACATATTGCCTCTGAACAGAACTCTGGAAATTTCTTAGGAAGTCAAAAAGTTGCATTATCACAGAACRAATCATCTCATCAGCCCATACAGTTTAAAATTTTCTGACTTATCTGTCTACCTCACTGCATTTCTCATCTGCCTTAAAATCAGTGCACAAAATACAGGCCAACTGAAATAAATGGTCATGATTTTCCAGTTTTAAGGTCAGCCTAGAAACTTCTTTATGAAGAAAATTTRCATTTGAATATTTAATCTATTTCAGTGATAATAACTCTCCCTAGAAGCAACTTCAATAGTGACAGGTTTTTCTAGAGCTTGTTCTATGCTAAAACCACAAACACTTCAAGGTTTCTTTTGAGTCTGGAGCACTACTGTCAAAATCAGTGACCTTTATCACATGATAGTGAAAAAATAAAAGACCATAACTGGAAAACTACTCTGCTGTAGAAAAATTATCGAAGAACTGAAGTGATATCTATACGGAAGACTGTCTCAAGAGAAATTATAAAACAGGGCACTTTTTGATTTGAAAATTTGAATCTTAATTCCTAGGTAAGGTAATAGATACAGACCAGTCAAGTAAGTCTTRTGTCAGCCATGGGTCTGTATTTTCCCACATTACAGAAAGAATTTTAGTGGTTGATAGTTGTATAAGCACATTCAGAGACATAAAAGAAATAGGTTCGCTTTGAAATCTGAGTGCAGATTAGAATTTACACAATCAGTGAACAGAAATTTTATTGCTTGGTTTGTTTATTCATATTGATGAAGTATCATGGGACTGATATTGACAGAGTATCTTTAATGTAGAACATATTCCTTTATAGAATTCTTAYAGCATTCCAGGTGCTACTCTTTGACACTCACATGCAACTACATGTATCTTTCTGAAGAAATGYGCTGAAATCCAAGAGCTAAGAATACCAACCTATGTGGAAGCAAGCTTTCAGGAGCCAGAAARTAAGGATAGTGATTTCTGTTAGCTTCAGAATACTGGAAGAAAAAAAATACTGRCAAATTCTCATCATGCCCATTAAGAGTTACACTGTGAAAAGGGTCTAATAACTAGGTAAAGTAACTATGACCGGGACACAAAAAATAGAATGCTCTTGAGGGTATATTGAGCTTGATTGTGCTGATGTACACCCAGCATGCCATCACAGAAAAAACACACCATCTGGAGTCACTAGACATGAAATTGCCAAATCATTCATGTGTTGCACAACTGTCAGGTCTCTAGAATAGCCATTGTCACAGTACAAAGTGTTATATTTAGGCCACTTTGTCTTCAGTTTACTTCAGAACATTTTTGATGATAAAAATTGCAATTATTTCACATAGTGCTAAAAAGAATTCTTCTGAAGGGAGGAAAGATATAAAAGCTTTAAAATGTAATAATGGGATTTTTTTCCTTACTGTAGAAGTACTATCAGTTTAAGATAACTTAAGGGAAGGTTTTTCCTTTGCATGATAAAACACAACAACTAATATTTTACTGTAGATTTTTCAAATAACTGAATGGAATTATTTGTGATGTTTATGTGATTACAGGGTGCATCAGGAAAGGTATATTTTCTGGTTTTAACAACTGTTTGAACAGAAAAGAACTGATGTGTTCTCATGCAACCAYATTGCTCATGCAAACAGAAAAAGTTACAGCAGGCTAAATGAAAAACGAACAGACTTGTATTTATGAACACCATTATTTACACAGCTGCAAATTACATTGCAGAACTCAAAATGGTTGTATAAACAAAGTCACAGAATAACCCAGCCAAGTTTACTGTTGTATGAAAGCAGCAAGACTTACTGGTGGTAATGATTAGCTTTTTTTTTTTTTTTTTGGTGAATGCTTTCAAATACAATACTGATAATAAATAGGGKTTTTTTTCATATTGTTACACTTCAAAATTCACTAACAGTGGTCTGTGATGTGTTAAAGTATAATTTTAGGAGAAAAGAAATATTTCACTTACCTGTTTATGTCTTCTCTGTTAAAGACACAGTAATTTACTTCTATAATAATAATTCGAAAATATGTCAATGTTTAAATAGCACCCCACCTGTAGAACTCATATTCCCAAATAAACACAAGAGCTAAAGAAAGATTCATAGACAGAATACCTTAAAGAGCTAGAGCATATGTTAAACTTTACAACAGAGTGGCTGTGGGTAAACAGGGAGGAAGAAACATGAGAGGAGTGAAATAGGGGAAGAAAGAAATTCAGCAGATTGTAGAAAGGCCCATGCGTTAAAAAGTAGATTACATGGAAAAGTTGAAACTTTGAAGTCAAAGTACAAAGGTTACACTACTGTGTTTATGCCAATAATTCTGAAGACAGTCATAGGGAATAATCTATTTTCCTTCTTCTATGCAGAAAAGGCACATTTGTTGTCATAAAAGACTTATAGTTCTCTTARGAACCAGATGCTCAACCTGCAGACACTCAGCTGAAATGCTAACAGACTTTTCTCAGTGGAGAGTGCCAAGTTTAACAGGAAGAAACAAAAAGAGGGAATGTATTATGTGATTTATTTTTCCCCTACCTGCCTGGAACACAGAGTTTTGAAGATACAGCTGTGTGAAAATGTTCCTCAAGACAGCTTTGCAGTCGTGACGAGAATTTCAAAAGTGAGGATAAAACACAGGTGATTTTCCATTTCCTGGAGTGATAATATTAGAATGCAAACATTTCCATTCTGAATTACACACCTAGCTCACCTAGAGCYGTATCCTGTGCCAGGTAATGACCCKGGGTCCCTTTGCTGAAGGTATGAAAACCCTGTACAAAGGTAATTTGTTGGAATATCCAAATACTGAAAGTTCCACCCCCTACATGAAGAAGAGAAAATTGACTTGCTTCCCTAACTGTGGGACTTTATTCCACCTAAAATCCTCYTTTTTAAGGTCAATTTAATTCTAAATCATTACTTACAGAATTGAATAGTATTCACTGAAGTAATAGCATTGCTAAAAAACAGTCTTCRTTATTTCTTTTTGAAATTGCTTTCTTTCAGTTACATTAATGATTATCATRCTCTTATAAAATATGACACAAAGAGGGATATAGTTTCCCAGCTCTTTTATAGCCATTTTTTTGGTTGTTTTACTGTCTTTTAGGGATTTGAATTTGATTCTCTAGGGGRAAAGAATCCCCTTTTTCACTTTTTTAAACTAATATTTCTCGACTACTCCCATGATTTTACCTGACCTTAGTTCGCCACACTTGAATCTAGAATCTAGTTAGATCTGCATTAACATCTAGAATGTCCCTTTTCAAATGAAGTGCTATAGACCAGAGTCCAGATAATGCCAAGACATTTACTTACATAATTACATTACTTAAAATTCACAGTGTTACTTTTTGTTCCATCCCTTACAAGTATTGTCCTAACATGAAAGTTCCTGAGTATTGAGGAGTATGTGCATGATGAAATTGTCAATTAATGCACTATTAGAGACAACCAAGTAGTATTATTTGCCACAATCAAGAATGGCAAGTGCACATACAATGGATTTTCAGCTTCAAGAATACTAAATGTATCACCCATGTGTGCATTGGTTTGATGTTTCTTATYAAAAATAATGCATCATGTATAATAAAAAAGAATCATGTACACCATGGTTTTAAGATCCATCAGCACAGATAAACAAGTTTGATGAGGCAAATAACCCCACCATTCTATCACTAAAATTATCATGATATAAGTAACCAGAATAATTTGGACTTGTCAATATGGAACACTTTCAAACAGAAGTTCTAGTTCATAAAAATATGTTTTTAATCTGTATCATTAATCAAAAGGAGTGAGGGGAAAAAAGAGAAAATCCATTTTCTACTGTAGTTAATCTCTTAACTCTGTATTTTTTCTCTCTTTTCTCGTACGCCTCTCATTACAAATCTTATTTCCTAATAGCCCACTATTAGGTCAGTCAGAAGGGGAGAAAATTCGTACTWCTTATTCCAACAGACTTTTATGGATCTGTTATGCTTTAGGTTTCTGCGATAGTTCTTAGCCTGCATTTTCATCAGTCTCATTATTCCAAAATTTGCACTGTTTAAATTTATTTCCCTCTATTTTCTGTTCCCTTGAAGGCAAATTTTAGTAGGATTTGCATGAAGGTTATTGTATCATTTCTGACTGTATAATRATGGGGGGATTTAGTTTGTGTCAGCATGAACTCTATATAGTTGGCACTTTCAGTAATTTTTTTCAATTGTACTGGGTTTATGTGACCAGGATTTGGTAGCGGGGGGGTGGCTTATAGGGGTAGCTTTTTTGAGAAAAATATTCCCCCATGTTCAGCAGAGACCGTGACAGCCACCTCCAAAGCGGACCTGGCCAAGTCTGAGCCTACCCATCAGACAAGGTAGTAGAGCCTCTGTGATAAAGGCAAAAAAAGTTATAGCACAGATTTTTATATATATATATATACATATATATATAAATACTTATATATTGCTCAGGGAGTGAGAGTACATGAGAGGAACAACTCTACAGACACCAAGGTCAGTGGAAAGGAGGAACAGGAGGTGCTCCAGGCTCCARAGCTGAGACTTCTCTGCAGCCCATGGTGCAGACCATGGTGAGGSAGCTGTGCCCCTRCAGCCCATGGAGGTCAGTGGGGAATGCAGAGATCCACCCACAGCCCRTGGAGGAGCCCCACACCAGAACAGCTGGACACCTGAAAASAAGGCTCTGAATCCATTAAAAGCCCACACTGGAACAGGCTCCTGGCAGGGACCTGCAGACCCATGGAGAGAGGAGCCCACACTGGAGCAGGCTTCGTGGTAGGAGCTGTGACCCYGTGGGGTCCTAAGCTGGAGCTGTTCCATAAGGACTGTGCCCCATGGAAAGGGCACCATTCTGAGCAGTACATGAAGAAGTGAAGGGCTCATACTGGAGAAGCTSATGGAGAATGGTGTCCTGTGGGAAGGACTCCACATTGGAGCAGTGAAAGGACTYCTCTCCCTGACAACTGCAGAAACAATGTGTGATGAACTGACCATAAGCCCCGTTCCCATCCCCCTGCATCTACCTCTGGCATGGGGGAGGTAGAGCCTGGGATGGAGGGAGGGAAAGGGGGAAGGTGTTTCAAAGATTTTTTATTTTTTTTATTATCCTGCTCTTATTCTGTTATATAATAACTGCAGTTAATTTCCCCAAGCCAAGCATGTTTTGACCAGGATGATAAGCAGGACAGGGTTCTTCCTGTTCTTAAGTCATGYGCCTTTCATTATATTTTCTCTCCTGTCCACTTACAGAGGGGAGTGCTAGAGCAGCTCTGGTGGGTATCTGGCATCCAGCACCTCACCACATTGAGCAAATGCAGAGTTTTATATAACAGGTTGAAATATGGTGAGACTGGCAGTAGTATTGACAAAACAAGCCCAGGAAAGGGTGTTTTGTTGTTTACATGAATTACARCAATATATGTCCAAGTCAGCGTTATTTGAAAGTCGTATGTGGTAAAAATGTCAACATCTGAACWATTTCTGAAAAATGCATTTTACATAAAGTGCTCCTAAATTATTTTATAAACATTATAGCTAGGGAAATATCAACTCCAAGTGTAGACACTATTGTTTGGTCTACTTCATAYGTTCATATTCCATATAAATTATTGTGACTATTTTCTTCCAGCTTTCCAGGAAATTCTCACGGATTCAACTACCACAACCAACTCATCCATTAGGCTGAAAAGCAGAAAGAATACAATGAAGAATATTTTCTTTTATCAAAGCCAGGAGACAAACAGATCCAGTGTAGTGTTTCACATTGCACAAAGACAAAACAGATTTCCAGTGGGAGGAAATTTCTCGATTTTCAGGCTTCATGTTCACTGAATGTGGCTTGGATTAAAAAAGACAACAAAATGGGGAAAGAAAACAGACCATGACTGTAGTCACGGGGAAGTTGCTAATCCCTTTGAGTTGATCCCAGAAATATAAGGACAAATGGAGAAAGTTTGAACAACACTTAGGAAACACTGCAGTCCAATGAAGAAGGAAATACTCCACAGAACAYAAAACACTATGAATCATCTGAAGCCAAAGAATCAGTGTGACAGTTTTACAGAGCCAAGTCCCAGATAAAAAAACATGAACCCAATAGCCCAAGTGTGGCTGCTAGAAGATACAGCATTCAATTTGGCAAACTGCCCAGAAAAGGCCGTTCAAACACCTCACCTATTCCAGGCTATCATTTAGTAAGCAAAACTCTAGAGAATTCAAATAGAACAAGAAAATATATGAGAGACAAAAATCACACAGTGCTCAGAAACAGAATTCACAAAAGGGCAGTACATGGATCTGCACTTGAACTGCCAAATGTAMAATACACTACAAACACTACTACAATACAGTATTTGGAGAAAGATGAAAGGACTACAGTGAAATGTAACATTTTGCAAACCCCAGCAGAGCATGCAGAGCATGGACAAATCAGATAACAGAAACACTATTAGTGCCAAAAAGTTCTTCAAAAAAGCTGCAAGCAGTGGTGAAGCAGAACAAGGATTCTAGCAAGTTTGGCACAGGTAAATAGAGTACGTTTGTAGTGGTGAACTAGTGCTAAAAAAGCCAACCAATCAAAACAAAACAAAATGAAAAATGGGCTGTAGGAAAGAAATAGATGAAACTCAAGGCTCAAAGGATTCTCTTTCTTGAAGGGATTCTGTGACAAGTACTTGARGAAGAACAGCACTGAGAAAAAAGCACCAATTACTGGATTTAAAACACGTCATGTCCTTATGTTTCCACAAGAGATTGTTCTCACTGGTAGAATGGATTCTACAGATGTGGAAAAGTTTAAAGAGTAATTGCTCTCAGAAGAAGCAAAGTGTCAATAAAGCATAGAATAGAGCTAAAGGGGCCCAATTTTCTGCCCCCAATGAAAATTCTTTTGACCCGAGGAAGGGGAATAAAAGAGAACTTGGATAGGTTTGCTTCTCTGGGAATTACAGAGYAAGCATAAAAAGGAGAAACGTCTTTTAAGTTAGTTGGTCACTCTAGAGAAAGCAAAGGAGGAAAGCAACTAAGGAAAAAGAATGAAGTTTTGGCTTCTATTATGCTAAACTATTGCTAAATAAAAATGGGAAAAGGCAACATTTTTTCTACCACTGGTGAGTAGAAAATTCTGRAACACATCTTCCATGCCAAGTATTCTTCTAGATCTCATTAACCAGCTGAGTTCTGAACAATGAAACAGGAAACCAAATTTTACATTTTCAGATTTTCAAAATTTCTTTTGAGGAGTAGTTTCTGAGGTAATGTCCAAGGTAAGTCTCAGGAAAACACAACCATTATTTAATTGTGTAGAAAGCACTAAATTCTGCTGAACTTTAATTGTGAAGGAAAGAAACCAGTGTCTCTAAACTAGAGAAAGAATATGTCTCTAAGCAGACATAAATAAATAAAGAAACATAAATAAACACAGAACATCAGGGGGAAAAAAAAGAGCTGACGTTCTTGGACTAAGCTAAGCCACAAGTGTTCATAGAGTAAGGTGTTAACACAACAAGCTAATACAGCARAAGAGTACAGGAGGATCCAGCAAAACACTGATCTTTCTAGGATAYGCAAGGGAGACTTAAAAGAGCTTGTTGGGAAGACAAACTTCATGTCCAGAGCAGTCAWCTAAGAATGGTGTGATGCAGAGGTGTGTAATGAACATGTTGTGCAACAATCACAAAATTGAACTGGTAGCTTAAAAAGATTTGCCTTTTTAGAGGAGCCTGCAATAAGATGGGAACAGTCAGTAAGGAGAAAATTAGATTTCTACAGTGTCACTGAAGACTCTTCAAAATCTACATGGCTGCAAAAAACATAGTGAACACATACATGTTATGGAGCTTTCGAAGMAAAGCAACAGCAATGTGAGTTCATTATGTGCAATCCGGCCTTCCCTAAATTTTTGCAGTTTTGAAGTTTRTATCTGAGAAGCAAACACTAAAATTGAAGTATCTCTTTTTATAACTGCCAGTAAAGGCAAACTTGACGTAGCAATCTTACAATGGATTACTAGCCAGTATTTTCAGCAGTTTTCACTGCAGTAAAAATTTTAAAATATAATTGGAAATTTTCACTACAGTGACTTCTATGAATTGTCTTTTGGAAAAAAGGGTTCTACACAGGAAGTCTTGTCAAGATTTTGCAGCAACAAATTACAGACTRCTATTAGGAAGCCACTGAATTCACCTGGCAAACAACTTTTTCAGAGAACTTTAAGAAAAAGCGCTAAGAATTAAACTGGATACCCAGGATAAACGAGGATACATAATGAGGTACAAAAGCAAATCAGAAATCACCRTGGGATAATATCTCAGGAGCTACTAGTGTTTTCTTAAAAATTATCTGTCTACCTGACAGGGAAGTTTCGCTGCAGACAGCAACATTGTTACGAGATATTGCTTTAACAAGGATGGAAGCACAGTGGAAAAAGAACAGAGACCTCACTCCCCACCTGACTTCATTCCCACATTGTGGAAACCCCTAGAGTGTTCTGGATGCACTGGGCAACCTGATACATCGCAATGCAAAGAGAGCTTTCTTCCTGCATTGACGTAAGTGACCCTGGTGCACAGTGACATCTCTTCACACTGTTATCACTTTCATGGACAYAAACTGTAGATACACATGGAGCACTTTTTTTTTGGTTTTCAGCCAGGCAAGAACTGTACAATATAACAACAACTTTACCCCCCAGGCAACCACATAAACTGGGCAAACCATCATACAGCAAAGTAGACACAGGGAGAAAGGATAATGTGGGTGAAGCAGAGGCTGACACCAGCAAAMAGAGAAGTTGGGTTAAAAACAGTGTGAATGTAAATACCAATAGAAAAGCAGGGAGAGAAAACAGACGGGAAGCCCTGGGGAGAGGGCCCGCGGGGCGGGGGGCGAGGGGCTGAGGCGAGGGAGGGGGAGCAGGAGCAAAAGTGATTAAAAACACAGTCAAGATCAAGGTAACAGGCAGCAACAGGCAGGAAACACACCTTTTCTCTTTCGTCTAAAAAATAAAAAAAAAAAAAAAAAAAAAACACACCCAAAAGGAAAGAAAAAACAGAAAATAAAGGGAAAAGGAAAGGGGAAATGGCCTAAAGAGAAAGAGGGTCTGTGAAAGGGTCCCTCTCTGAAAGCCAGAATGTAGCTGGTGGCTTCTACACCTCTGCATGCTCTTTTAGCACAAAGGACAACTCTCTCCTTATACTGGCTGATTCATGCCCCAACTCCAGAAGCTTCCTATTAAAAAAGTAATTTCTGATTACAAACTCTGTCATAAAACATTTGGCAAGGGACATTTTTTAAGGTTAAAGGGGATTCTCTCTCAGGAAACTGCCCTACTCTTGAGTACTTGACCTTAAAATCTTAGTATTTTTTATGTAATCTCTTTTTGATGTATACACCACAGAAAAAGAGAAAGATGTGATTATTTGACTCCATCAAAATGTAACAACTTCTGTAGTGAACTTGACTTTAACCTTTGTATCACATTTGCCAGATGTATTCCATTGTTATTCATCATTTTCACGCATCAAGTACACCTTAGTTCCTCTGTATTAACACTCTGAAATGTAGYGCAGAGCAGCTGGCCAGCTTGTTCATTTCGTTTATTCAGAGGTCAGAGGAAATATAAACATTTGAGAACTTGTTAATATGCTTAAAAGGTAGGACAATCTCATCTCCTGCTTACAGTCTGCTTTTTAAACAAAACACTCTTCATCTTGCTAGGAGAGGAGTGGGGTGATGCTGTTTTGGGTTTTTTAATTGTCACCAGGGAATAAGAATGCATAAAGTTTCATCTCATTTTAAAGTTTATTTGATTCGTGTTCAGCATTCCTGCCTGTCTTTCTGAAGACAAAACTTTGTACCTTTTTCTACCCACACTAGGAAGACTTGATCAACCTCTTTAAATAATGCATTGGCAGTAATTTCTGTGCTCATGGCCAGAGGCAAAAATGCATGGTGTCTGCCAATGAAAATAATTTGAGGAGACARAGAACAAAATAAAGAAACAGTAAGAAATAGTATCAAGCTTCTAAAAAATCTTTAAATTACAAATAACTGTTCACTATTTTCTCTTAATTTGTGCAGAAAAATCCAGCTGGCTCTGAATTTGAAYTTGAATTATTAAAAACAAATAATTCCATAATCAATTTTCACTTTTTCTATTTGTGATCTAAGTTAAAATGTCTCAACTGTATTTGATATTCATCAATATTAATGAGTAATACTGATATTTGACTTCATGCATTTCTTAATTTTTTTTTCCATCTACACTGAAACCATAAGAAACATGGTATAAATACTACGATAGAAAAGGATGTTTTAAATTTAACTTGATATTGGGTCTGAACCAATTATTTCACTGGTACCAGAATTCCATCTTTTAAGTTTCACAGGCCATTTTGCAAATCCTCAACAAGGTGATGTCTGCCACATTCACACAAATTCAGTGTGCAATCTGAATTTTTATTATTTAATTCAGACATAATGGACACTGATATTGTGTTAAGAAGACAAACATCTCTACTTTAAAATATTCTGGCTAATGCTGGTTACAATGAAAGAATACTGAAAAATAGAAATGCCTGAATCAAACAGGGCTTTGCTTTTCTCCTTGGAATTGTATATTTGTGAAAAGCCTGCTTATTTTSTGGTTTATCTTATAAATGTTTTGGAGCTAAACTGTATGTAACTTAGTATTCTTTATGCCTATCTGGCCTGTCTTGTCTTYATATTCTTTCTTTCTCAGATTTTCATCCTAACAAAATTGCTTTCATATTTTAATGAGCTTCTAACTGAATCACATTAAATTTCACTGGCCTGGGGCAAGGCTGACAAAAGTTTGGACTCTGAATTGTTGTTTACTTCTTTCCTGTCTTATTTATTCCCCAAAGGTGGGAGAGACAAAGCCTGTGATTTCACTCACTGTTGACTTCTCCTCCTGCTTTTTCTAGTGCCTCTCTTGACATTGCATCACAGGGAGTGAATAARAGATRTAAAATAGTAAAGGGCCAATGAGCYTCAATAAGATCCTTTTTTTCTCTAATCCCTCCTCCCCATGCTGTTTCTTTTATTTACAAATGCTCTAGCAGCTTGCAGGTGGAACAGAGACCCAACTTCTGTCTCCATGCCATGCAAAGAACCAGGAGTAAGGAGGAGTGGCAGGGCATTAGCAAGGACAAGGAGGCACTGCTTGTGGACACAAAAAATCTGCTCAAGGTCCAGTGAAATCTCCGAGCCCCTCTGCCATCTGACATGTTCTTTTTTAGAAGAGAAAGATTAATGAATAGAACAAAATGTCTACTGAGAAATACTGAAAGAGAAGTTGCCCCAGCTGGGAGCTGGGAGCCTGAAAATCAGGGTTTARAATCAAAAGCATGCTTGAAAAGTGCAAGTGGCCTCTTCAAGGTTGCCAGAGCTGCCATTACTAGRAAGCAGAGACATCCTGAGCCACCAAGACTAAGCGCAAAACCAAGGAACACTAACAGCAAATTGAAAAAGTGTAACAACAAAAGTACAGCAACATATGTAAAAGTGATGAAGTCTGGAAAAATGAAACTTATTTGAAAGAACAGAAAACATCATCATCGTTGGCTGATACAGAGGAAAAGCTGAAATTAGCAGGTACCTATTGGTGGTTTTAAGACGTATGATGTACCCTATGACCTGAAATGTCTAAGATAAAAGAGGGACCTAATTGAGGGACCTCAAAAATTGAGCCTGCCTCTTTGAGATATTCTCATTTTGCATGTACTCTTTTTAAAGCAGATTGAACACCACACAAATGTTCTAAGAGCTCACAGACTCCCCCCAGGGATGCCTGGCTGGCACAAGACTCCTTGACTCAACCCTTTTTGAGGTGAGACTCTGMCTGTTACCTTATTGGTCCCCCTCTTCTTTGTAGTTTGTTTTTCCACTTCTGGCATAGTTAGACCTTCCCTCTAGGAACAGATCATCACCTCTTGTTATGGTTTGGTCTCTTCTGAAATCTGTATAATTCACTTTGTACTTTTATATATTTCTGTATGTGTGTGTATATATCCATAGAATTAATTTATCATAAATATATTTGGTGTCATACTCTTCATAACCTTATTAACCAATGAAATGTTTGTATATCTACAATAGTATATGCCTAGTATATACCTAGTTGCATACTACTATGTCTAGTTGTACACTCCCTGTATTCTACTGCTTCTAGTAGTATATTCCTGGATGAGTGCTGATGTTATATTTGGTGTTGCATATTTACTGCTGCTCTACCACTGATTGGTGCTGTATTTGATTGATGATAGTAATTTATAATATATATATATAATTATATATAAATATGTATACTTTATTAGTCATAGATATACCTGCTACTGATGATTTTTATGGTAATTTACATGCTAGACTCATTTCTTGTGGTATTTGTGGTAATCTGTAACACAGAAATATACAAACTCCTTGTGATTATGGAATTCCATGGAACTACAGTCACCATCTCCACCCACCCACAGGCCCAATGACCCTTTAGGTCAGGATGCTGCTATTTGACAAAGTCATTCCTAGTTACTCTGGGATCCAGCAACTCAAGAGTCCTCCTCTCTTTAGCTCTACCCTGTCKTTCCCTGTCAATACCCCTCTCTCCTTCCTTTAGCTAATTTGCCAACAATTCATCTTTTCTCTTCTCCAAGGTTTCCCAATTAATTTTCTGAAACGTGAAAAAATGTTCTTCCTCAATCCATCTTCTGTATCTCTAGCCTCCAAATAAATTCTCTCCACAGGACTCCTAATCATTACTTTAGACTATTACCTCTATAGTCTGTGAAGCCTACAGTGTTATGATTTAACCAGTTCCACAGTAAAATATTCCCTCTGTTTCTTAAATCATCAAACTAGAATTCCTATTTTTATTATCCAATAAAAAAGACAAAAATATTGACAAAATTCTTCCAAGTTTTATATAAACCYACTTCATTAGAGCTAGAAAAACATTTTTTGTAGTACCACCAAATTAATTCTAAATTAATTTGACACCCATCACAGGAATGGATGACATGGCCCAGGACTAAATGTGTAAGGATGGCATACAATACATTCTCACATGTTTTGGCACTTAGACATTGCATCAACTAGACTCACGTATATGTAGACATAGATTCATTCATTCTGCAGCCACAGGAATAATTTGCTGAGCTATTGGCCAACAAACCAAGAACTACCTGATGCCATGAAAAGTGACAAGTCACTTTCTGTTATCAACTTYTGGCTAAGGAATTATCATCTGTTTAGCAGCCCTCCTTATCCTTTTATAATCCTCTGTCAAGGACTGAAAAGAACCTGGGATAACAGCAATACCAGTCAGTCATTTTAAGTATACATTCCTCAAAAGAAATACGTATCATGGAATTAATAATTTGAGCTTTTGTGCATGGTTTGTCAAAACCAGCTTTGTACAAATRACAGAGAAATGTCACTGAGATTGTTTAAAAAAAATTAAAAGCTATATTTTTTTTTCCTGCTACTAAGTTCCCACTGGAACAGTGTGTGTCTTACTCTTTCAGTTCTGTATACTGAGTTTTTGAAGARCTGAGGTGACCATTCTCAAGCAGTCAAACCAGTGGGAGACTGGCTGATGGATTATCACTGGGCCTTCTCTGTGTTTCCACCTTTAAAAGACTTCTAAAGTTGAATTGATGGTATATTCTTTATATGACAATTGCTGAAAATCTTGCAGTGGGATTAATCAGAAAGAGAATGGTATACTAGACTGTGCATAGGAAAAAAGGTGACCCAACATGTAACCTCTCTGCTACCCTAGCCTGGTTAAGAATTGCAGACATGAAGGAAACTTGGCTAGTACTGAATGACATTAGCTATCTACAAAAGAGATTGAATTAATGTTAAAATCAAGTGAAGTAATAATATATATCTAATGAAGAATTAGTATATATCCACTTTCAATTTTTACCATTTATTACTCTATTCTTAGAACTACAAATGGAACCATACAAATAAGATTGATTAGGACTCACATAAATAAAAAGAGCTGAACAACATACACTTGACTAAATGAGACCTAAGTGTCTTATTGRCTTCTATTATGCATATTTAATAAARTTTTTTGTAGGGGAGATAAACTAAATACTTATTCATGTTTTCCCTGAAGACCTTCATGTCACAGCCTTTTTGTCTTGAGGTAATTCCCACTATATATGTCTGAGCTGGCTGACATTACCCATCTTAAGCTTTATCCAATTCTGACACAACAGCACTGAATATTGGAGAGTCTGATAAATGACTGGCAAGCAACACTAATTTGCTGAATATTCAAGATACTGCAAACGATCTCCAGGTGTAGTAAGATCTGGGAGATGTCAGTCCAGAGGAAAACTGCTCCTGCCTTAAAGAAAATGGCAAAGGTTAGAAACATCTAATCTGGAAGATTTTTTCAATTTATGGTAAATTCAGACAACARTATTCCAGTTTACTTCTCAGTTCCAAGTTTCAGCTGCTGGTGAAGGAAATTCTACTCCTACTGAACATTACTACTGAACATCCATATTGAACATGCTGCTAAAGRTTGTATTATTTCTTCAGCAATAAGTATATTTTCTTGTGTAAAAACAGGGTAAGTTCTCAGGAGAGAACAAGAGAGAGTTCTCAAGAGAGGCAAAAGAGTTGAGGTGTCCAATTGGAGTCATGAAGAGATGTGACTGATGCACCAGAGGGTCATGCTGCCMTCCAGAAGGATCTGGACAGTCTGCAGAAAGGGCTGACAGGAATCTCACAAAGTTCAGTAACTCATGCAAGGTCCTGTACCCGGGGATGTACAACCCCAGGCACCAGCACAGGGCTGGGAAGCAGCTTGGCAGCAAAGGATCTGGGAGCCCTTGTGGGCACTAAAATGAACCCAGCCATGTGCCTTTGTTGGACAGTAGAGAAACAATATCCTCAGTTGCACCAGGAGATGAGATGMCAGCAGGTCAAGAGAAGGAATTATTCTGTTTCACTCAGCACTGGTGAGCTCAGGCCTGGAGCACTCTTTTTGGTGCTGAGCTCCCCAGCATAAGAGGTGCAGGCATAYTGAAAAGCTTCCAACAAAGGACCATCAAGATGATGAAGGGACTGGGCCACACTCCTGTGAGGAAAGGCTGAGAGAGCCTGGTCTGCTTAGCTCAGAGAGCTGAGGGGGAGCCTCAACAAAGAGCCTGAAAGGGAGGTGCAAAGAGAGGAGCATCAGGCTCTCTTCAGTGATGTCTAACGACAGAATAAGAGGCTCTTTACATTTTTTCTCCAACTCTTCCTGAGTGGCATTCCCCATTATTTCTGCTTCCTCTTGTGTAGTAAAGTCTTGATGAAGAAATCTCTCAAACAAAAGAATGTGAAAGGTCAAAGCCAAAGTATATCATTGTCATTTTACATTGTTTTAATCTTTCGGTAAGTACCTCTATGTATTTTCTATTCTCTTAATCAGAAAGAAGCCTGCCACTGTGATTTCACCTGGATTGTGGCTCATAATTCTGGTATTACATGCAAATACAGAGGGACCTAATTTAATTATGAATCCAGAGTGAAAAACATTGTGTTCCCAGGTGTAGCAAAATAAGTCCCTCCTGAATGTAACAGTATAGAATCCTTGACTAGAAGAAGCATTGCTAGTAGGACCTCACCTCAGTCTACACATTACCTTACAAAAAATTATTCCCTCATRTGTGATATAGTGCACTTGCTGCAATCCTCCTCTGCATCCTAATCTGTTCTTTTTCATTGCATCAAACATGTTGCTGTCAAAAGCATATTATTTTCTTACCACATGCAGTGAGTTATTTCTTCTTTTACAGCCAGTTCTTGRTTTCTTTTAGTAGGAAAGTTTGAACTTTTTTGTTCTCACTTTTAAGGCTTGTCACCACAGTGCTTCTTCCCACCTACATTTCAGTACCTCTGTCCTCCTACACACCTTAGAAGATGACAATACTTAGCATAATTTTCTTCATTTATTGGGACCCTTCTTTTTCCTCCCATCTTACCTTGTAAGAACATAAAACTGAATCAGAAAAGGGTCTAACTAGCCCAATATCTGACTTCCAGCACTGGTAATAAAATGTCTGCTWCAGAGGGAAAAAGTGCAGAGGTATATAATTCCCCTCACAAGTACTCTACCCACTTTGACTTATTCTTACTCTTGGATTTTCCAACAGTTCTGCATTTTATTTCCTATCCATATTTCTCTTGCAAATAACTGTCCAGTCTCCATGGGGAATCATGCAAATATCTTGTATGCATGACCACCTTTCTCTGCAGCATACAGGTGCTTTGCGATAGCAGTTTTGAAGGGAGGCACACAACCAAATGCACTAAGTTCATGTGACAGCAGCCAAAGCTTACTGATGGGCTTGAGAGGGACATTATGTACCTTTAAATTGGTTGTTGMTGTTGGGATTGAGGTAGAAACATCCATTTCAGCTGATCCTCTTGTCCTTCCTGTAAGCTGGTCATGTAAGCTTGCRCAGGAAGGCAGGAAGATGCTCRTATCARCATGTGTCTCCCCCTTGCTCTCAGTCTTCCATTTCCCTGGTCCTTAGGAAATCATCTTTTAGTACAGATTTTCGATTTGCATTGTCAGGCCACATGATTTGGTGTCCCACACCAGTTTCAGTTTATGTTTACATTTCTCTGTCCTTGAAATGTCTCCATTATAATTGGCTTGCAGGGACAGTCTGATCTCGTGTAGCCTTCTTGTCCGCATCTGTAGCACTGGAATAGTCTTTCAGCAGCTGCATTGGAATTTGATAATAAAGACATGCTGTGGGATTCAGATCCAGCTTTGGCACAGGCACAGGAACTTATCATTTCATCTAAAGATGGATTTTCATTTAGAAACAGTTCTGTGATTTTCCTGCCATCTTCATTAGCATTGTCCCTTGCCAATTGTAAAATTAATTGATTTCTRGCCTCAGTATTTACGAGTTTTTTTTCCCGTGGCAATCTACAGTCTTTCTATGAATTGCAGGTACAGTTCTGTCTGACCTTTGAATACCTTTCGGTTGGGTTAGCCAAGTTTGCCACTTTGAACAATGCCTGCATGCCCAAGTCTTTTACTTGTGCCAGCTGTAAATGACTGTAACYTTACCTGAAGTTGTGGATTCCCCASCAGTGATAGTCSTAGGAGCTRAAAAATCCCTGACCCAAAACATGRGTYTTGTGAWACTSTTAGGTTTCATAGTTCCTGCTGTTCTGCACTGTTTCAGCATGTTGACTCAAAAACCATATMTTGCACTGGGGTATATATCAATTTTGCAAGCTGCAAAATATCAAAGGGTGTTACTTCTTCTGCAGTTAGAAACCTCAGCATATTTGCAACTGCAAAGGACTTCAGTCTATGCTTGATATCAAGCTGTAGTTCAGAAAGAACTGGCCATTGAAATGGTGTATATTTATCAGATATGGCTCTGCTGCCTGTCAGTACTGGGTATACTGCAATTGTCAMATCTCCAGGCTCCCAACCACCTGATATGAGCAAGTCAGTTTTGTCTGCTCCCTTGAAATCCCCACTCATTTCCCTTATTCCCAGACACTCATTTCACTTATTCCCAGACACTGACTGGATTGGGTGTAGCTGCTGACAGCACAGCAGCAGCATTCTCTTGGGGCTCAGCAGAGGGGCGATAGCTCAGGCTCCCTGCATAGGTGTCTTTCAAGTCCCTTTTGCCAGCATATGTCCATGGGGCTGTTCCAGCTCTGGTTGTGGTAGTGGCAACRCATGCAGTGTCACGATTTTGGGACCCTGTGTCCCACCAGCATTTCCAGGTATGACATTGGTTTGGCATCCAGCTGTCTGTGATGTTGTATCTCTGGGGTCCACCCATGAATCGCAGCAGCCCAGTGGAGGTTGTAGGCAGAGTGGAGGTGGTCCGAGTGTGTACAGGGTGGCAAAGGACATGTGCAGCTTTGGCACACATGGTTTGGTTGGCCATGTAGGCGCCTCAGTGTAGGTGTCAAAAGGGCTTCTGCAGGGGCCACGYACCACTGCAGTGTGGCTGCAGGGCATTCTGCTGATGTGGCATCCCAGCACAGGGCAGCAGTACAGCTCAGCACAGCTGTCTTGCCTATGCTCCTCTCTTGCGTGCCCACTGCAGTGGCCATGCCTCCCGCTGCCTTGCATGCTGCCCTGTCCTCGCAGCACACCTTGGTGTGCAGCTTCCACACTGTCCCCATCTTCACATCACAYTCAGTCTTTAACTGCCTCAGTAAGTCCACCATGAGCCTCCAGGGCTTTATGACATTAATGGTGGTTTCATTGCCTATGGAGGATTCCTCAGTTATAAATCTGCCAGCCCACTCCCAYGTTCTTAAATCAAGGGTGGCTCCTTCAGTTACGTCCAGCCCATGGTTCTCAAACCACGTTAGCAAGGCTAGCAAAGCCCACTCATCGTATTTTATCCTCCATTTCTGTAAAAAGAAGGTCCATACCTTTAGAACAGGGTGCTCTTCCACTGAGACCCATCCTCCCATGTTTCCCGGTGGCTTCTTTTATTTACAAGGGGTCCAGACCAATGCAGCTCTCCACACTACTCTTTGCAGCTCTCCATGCTGCTCCACCAAGATGGCTCTCCATGTCACTCCTCTAGGAAGCTCTACAGGCTGCAGGTCGCACTCCATACTATCCTCTGTCTCCCTGCTCTACCYGCAGCAGGTGTAGCATCACGTCAGAAGTCATCACGTGTGGCAGTTTTGGAGAGAGGCACATGACCAAACACACCAAGTTGATGGAGGAACAGCTAAAGTTTATTGATGTGCTGCCCCTTTTATAGGGGCTTCAAATTTCCCATGCTTACACACCTGATTGGTCAAGGTCTTAACACTGCCCATCTTATTTATTGGCCAATTATATATATCTGCATTCATAATTGAATGGGATTGGCTGGGGTCACCTGTTTGAGTTTGAATCCAACTATCATTATCATACCTGGGGATTGTTTACTTCTATTCTCTAATGAACTAGGCTTGTTCAGTTGGGGTCTGTTATGGACAAATTATCTGTGCAGCTTACAGACCAGCTGTAGCTGTCACACTGTTCCTCCACAAAGAACTTTCTCCTCTGGAACCTCTGGGCCAGGCTGCAGTTCCATGGGTAGTTAGAGGAGTGACAGCAAAAGCAAAGATGGGTGGCTCCTCACAGCTTGTCTTACATTCATGGATAACATCCTTAGCTGGCTGGGGTTGTCCCCCTCCCACCCCATTCCTGGTGGGAGAAGCCGGCTCTACCTGACTTTGTGATGTTGCCATCCTCTCCTATTGCCCCCTGCTTCCCCGTTGTGCCCTTGTCCAGACAGAAGTGTTCTTAGAGGCTTTGTCTGGAGGTACCCTCAGAGGTTATGGGCTTTAGGGGGCCCCCATGCAACCCAAAGAGTATCATAGATGAGTGCCAGCCCAAGTTCTCTGCATGAGAGACAATCTGGGACACTTCCCTCAGTCATGAGCATCATCTGGACAGTGCCCCTGTTTCTGTGTGACTGTCTCATACTCATGCCTTCTATCCCTCTCTTCTCAGGACTTTTTGGAAGGTGAGCTCATCTTTCTGGATTCTGTGAAGAAAGCACCCACTGTCCATGACATTATTCCCACATCCTACAAAGTGAGATTGTACCCTTCTGGAGAGGAAAAAGAAACATAAATAGTCTCAGTTGTCAGCTGCTTCTCTTTCCAAGCACTGTTGGAATGCTTCTCACATGAAATCCGTCCCTGCAGGTAATGGGGCCTTGAAGCAGTACTGTTGGTTTTCCTGGTGTTCCTGTCATTAATTCCTTTAYCCGTGTGTTATGGGTCTTGCCAAAGATGTAGTTCCAGGTGTTGTTTTTTTGCCTTCATATCATTGGGTTGTTTTTTTTTTTCTTCCATAGAAAGTAGCCTCTGCTATCTGTTCACTTATYAAACAGAGCATAAGTTATGTCAATATAGAACAGGGGCATTTTCAGTCCTGGAGGAATCTGATGGTCCTATTAGAGGGGAATGAATGTTTATACAGCAAAATAAACTTCTTTGTATTCAGGACCAACATCCCAAGAAATTAAGTTGAGTAAAGACATCTCTCATTATTTGCCCCCCTTCCCTTCTCTGTCATTTTTTGTCTTCTTTTTCTTCAAGCCAGACTGTCCTATGGACTTCAGCAAGGATGCTCAGCTGGTGCCACGATAATTCAGCTGCACAGTCAGCTTGGCTTGGCTSTTACTGCTTGTTACAGTCATGTGCTTATTACTGTGGTAAGAGARCAGTTCCCTTAAGTCTTACAGGGTTGTTCAAGGTTGGTTTGAATTTGTGTGTCACCTGAAGCAAAAATCCCACCCCTGCAAGCACTGTGGAGTCCTGTTGATACAAACCAGATTGTTAAGACTACGGTTTTCCYTGCCTGGGGTAGCAACGTGCACAGAGCTGGAGAAGCTGGGAGATTTTCTTTYGGTGACTTCCTATTCCACCTCTCCTTTATAGACTCTGGGGTGGTGTGGGGCASTAGTTGCCCACTTCTACAGAAAGCATGAGGATGCCATGAYYCCAGTAGTGCTGGAGTTTTCCAGCATCAGTTCTTTTGCCTCAGTCTTCCATGAGATCCTCAGCATGGAATGCAGCACACTAAAGGTGGATGGGACATAGTCTACAGGCAACATGCAGGGTCAGTGAGTGAGAAGTGGCTGCAGACTCTGTGTCCCRGTATTTGTCTGGGATCTGTTACAGCACAGGCTGGGTACTTACTGAGAGATCTTCCACCCAACTAGCCGCACACTGAGGAAACAACTTCTAAAAGACTTTCTAGAAGTAGTATTTTGAACTAGTTCCAAGAGGACATTTGCCAGGGCATGCTTGAGCAGTCCTGTCCCGTGTGCAGGTGGGTGAATGCTCTGATCTGAGCCATTGTGACAACATTCTGCACCACYCCTTTACACAAGAGGAGGGTGATACAAGAGATACAAGAGAGCTTGTGTTGGAATTTGTGAGACTGCTCATTTACCATCCTCCAGAGTTCAAGTTTTTGCACTACTGATCTCCAGTGTACCTGGACAGAGACAGAGAGAAGCATACCTACAACATATACTAGGGAGCTGGCCTCCTCTTCAGTCACTCTGGTTGTACACAGTCATGCCAGTCCTGGCATTCCTGCACACCCACAGATATGCARCTGGGAGCTCTCTGCTTCTTTGTAGAGAGTCTTGACTTCTCAGCTCATGGTTCTTCTGTGCTGGCAGTGCTGGGAGGTGTGCAGCCAACAGCAACAGGTGTTTACAGTGTTGGCAGCTGTGTTCCAGAGACTGTACTTAAAGAGGCTATTTACAGAGGAAAGCAAATTCATGGCCAGGTTGAAATCTTGCTCCTGATTCTGCAGCAGTGTGAATCAGTAAGTCTGGCAGTGTAGAGCCCCCCCTAGAGATGCCCTGCCTTTCTTTTTGCAAGAAYCACCATTCTCCTCTTGCCTTCTGGAACAAATAGAGCCAGGCCAGACTGGAYTTCCTCCTCTTACAGCTCTGTTTCCTTTTATTTGCACAGTCCTTTAAAGCAATGAATCTGATTAAACACATCCTGAACGTTGCTGTCAGAGTTGGCTTTATTTACATGATCTTGATACCTTTTCCAGCTGGCACACAGCTGGGGAGCTCAACAGGGTGCAGGAGAGAGATGCCTCTCTCCAGACCCTTTTGCCTGGCTGGGGTCACWTTCCCCTCTTGGGTATTGCAGCTGTGCAGGTAGTCAATCTGCAGAAGGTCAGTGGTCATGTAGCTGCCTCCTCCAACCAGCTACCCAGGCAAGTGGATCTCAGTCTCCTTCACTTGTTTGCTGAGCATCACATGCCAGGTGTGGAGAGGTGGAGCTGCAGAGCTGCTGGGGTTGGGGCAGATRCTTGGTGGTGGTCTCTGCTTTCTGCTGTGATTTGCACGGGTCCTTAACACCTCCAATTCACATGTTTAAGGTCCCAAACATCATCATGCTTCTGCTCTTACACCTGCCTGCTCCAGTTCCAGTTCCCAGTGACTTTCTTTGAGGATCCCCCTTTCCTCAAGAAGTAAGAGCCTCCAGCAAGTGACTGAGATTGTGTTGAAATGGCCCCCTGTTGCCAGTGCTCAGGGATGTTACAACTACCCTGGAGCTCCTTGGACTCGTCACCTGCCCTGAGGGGTTCTGGGGTCTGGTTTAAGTCAGGCTAAGTGAGCTGGTGAGGGGATCCCAGTGGGAGACCAAGTGTCCTGCAGTTCTGGGCAGATGTACAGGTTGTTTTATGCCTTTCTGAGCTTTGAATATTTGTTCCAGTGAGAGAAAGCTCCTACATTAAATGCACAATTTACATTCCTAGTTTTCCATTAAATGCTACTTTGTTTCAGTTTAAATAACTACAAATCAGTTCATTAGAGCTCTCTATAAACTAACAAACATATGCTTTGAATTTTTACTTCGAATTAGATGAAACAGCAGATCTTTTATCCTTTGTATCTTCCATAAAGACATCTCTGATAAAAGAAACAGTGGTTGTCAATGAGTTTTAATTTTTGTGAATATTTGCCTTTAGTATGCATTTATGATCTCACGTCTCAGATCATAATACATCTGTGCAGGTCCCTTGCTGRCAATTAAGAGCTTGGACAGAATTCTACAGTGAATTTTGGGATTTCATTAACTTTTCCTTTGAATGAAGTTAGAAGGAGGTGGGGAGAATGTGGCATTGGCTGTGCAGCTGGATTTTTTAAAGGGAAGCATAAGAATTAAATAACTAAACAAAAGAAGTATTTTAAGAGCAACTTCAGCTCCATTCCTTACATTTTTTGAAGTGCTTGTAAATTATTTCAATAGTAGGTGTTTTTTGGTATCACCTCTTGTTTTTTCATCTTGCTTTGTGATTATATTTTTTGCTCTAAGTTTTTCAAGGGGTTTCTGCTCACAGATGAAAGATGAATTAAGGTATAATCAAACAACACAAATTGTCCAATTTTGCTTTGCCCATGCATTCTGATAGAAACAAAACCACCTAACAGACAAAGATTACAGTTCTATGTGTGTTCAAATGTTGCCTCAGGGTAGTAATGTGCATAGCTGGTTYACACTGATCAGCAAAAATGGATGCCCTAATCAGGCACAAAAGGACACTGGAACTGAAATAAGAAAGCAAGTGGCCTCTTGGGGATACAGTCTCAGAACGACTTGCCATTCCTGTTACCAGTCTTACAATCTGAAAGTCACATGCAGAATATTATCTATTTCACCTTCCTATGGAATTTAATAGAGTATGCAAAAGGTGAATTGAAAGACTTGTAACCAACCAAATCCTTTGTTCAAGTTCTTTTTGCCCTTTAACAGCTGAAACTATTTTCTGAAACAGAAACTTTCAAACTTTGTAAGTTTGAAGACAAGGACTTAATCACTAATAATACCTCTCTATAATCTCTGCTTGCATTTCAGAGAAGTTCCATTGYTATTTTTGGGAAATTTTTTCTCCTTCTCAGTCTCTGTTTCTTGCACACATACAGAACTGTGCAGAGAGGGAAGGAGAGTGACAGAGAGAATGGTGTCTTTTAGATAGAATAATTACTTAATAGATGTCAGSCTTTGGCCTGCTAAAGTAGATGGACTTATACAATACCCCACAGAGAAACCAAGTTTCATTCTGCTGTGCTTTCTGTAATAGCATTGAAAATAACCTGCAGCCAGATCATAAAGACTCAGATGCTTACAGTAGGAATTGAAATACCTRCAAATCAGTGATCCTCTTGGCTAACTATAAAAGCCTTGTAAACACCATAAGCAGCTGCATTTTTTAACATATCTTTTTSAAATGCCTACAGAATCACCTCTTCACATGCTCAGAAGTATTTCTGTCTGAGCAAGATAGATCCCTCCTGTAGAGGCCCTTCTACTGGGCTGATTTGTCTGCTTCACACTTCAAGGAAGCAGAATTGGCACACATCTTCAAGGGCGGATTACTTTGAATGGATGCAGATAGTGGCAATCATTAACATATACTCAATATTTCTTATTTGCAATGTTGAGACAGTTCCCTGCTCTGAATGCTAAATTGTTTTAGAATAGCATGCTAAAGCTCTTAAACATGCACTGGCTAAGAAAGGCATTTGGATATTTTTCTCCGGGATGTGGATTCCACTACGAATAGAGGAAGCATTGAAAGTTAAACATGGAAGACATCAATGCTGTTGYATCTAAGATACATTTTGAAGATGATTCTTATCTCTATGTCTTATACTAACATAACTAACTATACTAAATAAATTTCACCAGCTAAGGAGATTTGGGTTATGGGAATGTTTTCTGATATGCACTTTTAGCAGCWCTTTATTTTATGTTACTTTCAAGTCAAAACTGCATTTCAATGAAGTAGTTTACTCCCTAGCCTTCCACTATGAATTGTAATTCTTAAAATTAACCATTAGTGTTTATTGCCAGTTTTGACAGCTCTTTCTTTGTCAAGGATAGTTTGCTTTTCTCTCAAGAGAAACTGAGAATATATTTTCAATTTACTAGATTAAAACACAAATCAGATTTGTGTTTTAAGTTCAAAGCTTAGTTGTGAGTTGAAAAAGAAACAAATCAAAAAACACCAACAGCAATAAGAAAAAAGTCAGCCTGAATCTTGGAGGCAAAAGCAGCTCATAATCCTTTTTTTTTTTGTCACTATTGTCATGTCTTCCTCCTCAGATTATWGTAGAACAAGTCATAAGTTCTTTTGCCTTTCCTGATGACTAATTTTTGAAAAGACATTTGGCATTTTGCATGGACTGTTAAAAAATCAGTCATCTCTTACAAGAACATTCTTTGTAGTATGCTTACAAAGTATTTTAAAATACAATATAACTCTAAGTTCAAGAAATTTTAATTTTAATTAAATAACATACTAATACTAACATTAAATAACTTATTCCCATTATCATKATTGGAATTTATTGAAATCTAGCTTACATTGTGTCATCTCTTGTCTCAAACAACAGAAGATTCAATATTTCTATATCTCTGTATATCTGTATCTCAAAATTTCCACTTTGTTTCCAGTGGAGGCAATTTACTGAGGAAAAGAAAAAACCCAATTTTAACTAGAAGACTTGAAGTGCTTTGTCTAATTATATACAAATAGATTAGATCTCACAATCTAGTAAATTATGTGGTTCTCAGGTACAGTATGGCCTGGCTGTTTCATATTTATGGGGTTTTATTCCCATAAGTTAATAAAAATTCATATTGTGGAAGTGTAAACGATTAAAAAAACTCTTAGATATATCATATATTTAGGAAAATCTAGCTTTGAAGAGCTAATTCTAATATCAGGGTTTTTGACATTTTCTCAAAATATGTTTCATGTTATTTAAAACATATTTCCAAAACTATCTTTTTYAATCTTTCATGGAAGACATTTGCATGAGACCTCTCTGTTCTCTGTTCTTTGTTCTATTTCCTTACAGCTKAAACTGTCCCTAAATCTAGTGTGTCTGTAATTTTAATCTAAAGTTTTTAAAATTGTATCTCAACTTGCTCATCAAGGCATCTAAATTCAAACTGAATAGTCTTTTTGAACACGTACAATAAAAGCAGAAAGAACTGAATTAATCAGGAAGGAGGTTTGTTTTTACATTGTCTCTTTTTAATTTACAAATAATTTGATGGTATAGTCTCAGCTTCTGACAAGGAAAGCACAGAGATTTTAAGAAGAAAAACTAAAAAAATAGGTGAAGCCAAATATAAAATCTAAAAAGARTAAAAGCTTTTACTGCAAGTCATAAATATCAAGTAGTAAGAAACTACTTTTAAAATATTCAGTAATTGTCCAAGATATTAGCAAAAAAACAGCAAAGTAAAACATTGTAAACTGACAAGCTAGAGTGAATTAAACTCATTATTTTTCTACTGGATTTTGTTTTCATTCCAGAAAAAATGAAAACAGAAAGGAAACCCTGATTTAGTAAAAATTACTAGACATAGGCATTCTGTACTAAATAGAAGATTCATTCATGGTATCAGATTAACCATTTTCTAAACACAAGTATATCTCTTCATGTACCATATTTTAAAACAGAATTCAGATGAAGTAATAAAAAACGTAAGGGAACAGATATACAGAATTGTTCTGAAAAAATAACCCAAATATTAAGCAATAAGTCCAATGCACCACAACATTTTGCACCCAAACTGTTTAAAAAAGCACTKCATGATATCATGATACTTGAGTTCAATCAAGAGTAAACAAATATTCACATAAAGCAACTATGACTATGCTCAGCAAAGCTATTATCCAGTTTTAATTAATTTCTGATTCTGCCTTGATGCTAAACAGCCTTCCTTAGAAATATGTTAGTCATTTTACACAAAGAAAAGACATCAGTTGCCTGAGATGGACAGGATATCTTCCTGAATATTCTGCAAAGCACTCTCCAGTGTTTATTGATTACCTGAGTTTCAAGTAKCTCTTATTAAGTTGTTTCTTCCTTGGCATTCTCATGTATTTAAAGTTTTTTGTATGTTAGCTGATACTAAGAAAGACAAGTTTTGATATAGCTGGTAACAAACTAAATGTATACAATGGACAGTGACTTAAAAATTATTCAACAAAATGATGGGGAAGGTCATCACCAAAGAGAAAAGAAGAAAAATTGTTGTCTTGGTTTGAAAGACARRTATCTGCTAGGGAAAGCCAGAGCCCTCCCCTTGCAATGGAGAATGCAAACCCCCTCCCTCCAACTTATTATAAATTTGAAATTAAGGGGTTTTCTGGCAAAAAGATGGGAATGGGAATAACAGGGTTTTTTACTAATATATATATATATATATATATATAACAAAGCAAGCAAACAGACAAACAAACAAACAGCTATAGCATTAATAACCAGACAGAACCAAGAACCTCAAGGGATCACAAAAGCCCCAGGGCAGTCAGATCCCAGTGGCTCTGAGGCACCAAGCTGTAACGTGGGAGGGAGATCCCGGGCTGGTGTTGAGGTAGATGGGCAGTTCCGCAGTGGTGGCTGGAGCAGCAGAGATGTCCCGGCAGAACAGGGATGCAAGGTCAGTGTAGGCAAAAGCCTCAAAGCAACACCGGGACAGGGTCAGGCCCACTCCAGCAGGGCGGGCGAAGAGCTGAGAAATCCCCGGGCACAAGAGCAGATGATGGTAGGTTTTCCCAGGAGCGGAGTCAATGGTGACAGTGAAACTCTCCCATAGCAAGCGAACAGCCTGGGCATCCTCTTCCCCAAGTGCCAAGGGGAGGAGTGCCCAACCCCCAGCCCCCCGTCCCTTTGCTGCCCCAAATCTTACGTTACCAGGTTCTGTCTTCTCTTCCCTGTCTTCTTTTGTCTTTGGTTACATACTGATTAGTACTCAGTCCTTAAGTGTCTTTCTTGAGGGAAAAAAAAAAAAAAAAAAAAAAAAAAAAAAAAAAGAAAAAAAAATCTAACCCCCAACAAATTGTGAAGGAAAGATTAGATTGATCAAAGGTCCTGGGAAGGGAGGCAAAAGCCCTCAAAAGTCACTTCAAAATGTACACGTCCATCTTGTCCCAATTTGAGACAAAACTTGGGAGGAAACTTCCCAAAGGAATGTCTCTTCCAAAAGGCAGAGTCCATCAGTCCTTCTCCAGCTGGTTTGGAAGAAAATCTCCTTGGAAAAAAGGTGGAAAAAACTGTTTATTTCATGAGCAAAGTACTCACAAACAGGAAAAAATKAATAATAATAAACACCAGAACATCTTATTGCTCTGAAGAGATGGCAAACTYAGAAAGTTCTTCTGTGGGTGTCTCAGCCTTGCTCAGTCTCTCTCAGTCTCTCTGGGACCTGGGCCAATGTCCAGGCAGCAGTGCAGCTTGAGGAGCCCCCAGGTGATCCTTTTGGTGTTCCCAACCAGAGGAAAACTGAACAGTTCAAGAAGAAGCCACATTATTGGGAAAATTTTTCTTGCCTTATCTAATGAGGAAAACCAGTGAAAAAAGCAAAGGAAAAACTCTCCATCTCTCTCTCTCCAGACCTGAGAATTCAGAGAGCACTGCACTCCTTATTTCTCTGTGTTTTGAATGCAAGGGTGAGAAATGTCACCTCTTTCCCCCTTGGATCTCCCTCTCTCTCTGGGCCTTGCTTAAAGCTACAGGACCCATTCCTAGACCAAAAAACAGACCATGGGCATACTGGATCATATAGTCATCCCAAGACACAGCTCTGCCAGAGACAGATGACTAACATTAAAATAGTTTCTTCATGTCCTGGAGAACAAATGGAAAGACAAATGGAAATCTTTTATCTTAAACTGAGCACAATGCTTGTACATAACAGAAGTTGAAGGTTTGGTCTGGGAAACTTAAAGCCATTGTCAAAAAGATAAAAAGTAGGGCTGGGAAGTAAYGGCTGCAAATTTCATCAAGACATCTTGACACAAAATATGAAAGGTGCAATTAAGGCAAGGACAATGAAACAGGAAACTGTGATCTTTACAATGACTGAAAAGGAATCTTAAATGTAATGCTTGGAGAAGCCGTGTTATTCCCGGCTGTCTTCTGTCCTGCCATTCCAAGGAAATTTCTTTACAGTATGAACTTAATCAAAATCCCAGTGCCAACAACAGCAGATCATGAGGAGATAGATTCAGGCCCCCTTTTTATGAGGTACCTTTAKGCAGCATCATTAAACAAACATATTAACACTCTTGCATTTCATCAGTTTTTAGAAAACATCAGTTGCTGGTACTCCTAATTACCATATTTTTAAAAAGCCAWTGTTTTTTAGAATCTTCAAGAATATATCAAATGTACTGTGAATTAATCAGTTCTGCTTAGTGGACAGTACTGTAGTTAAATAAAGGTATGTCTTCACATCATTTTCCTTTTGYTAACTTTTTATTTTCCCATGAGTCTTCTGTCCTAGAAACATTAATTGTAAGCATAAGAGGTTGGTTGGAATACCAGAAGATATCAACTTTGCAGATGGTACTTGCACCTTGCAGTTAATGATAAATGAAATGCAATAAAAGACCTACAGCTTAGTCAGAATTGCTCATGAATYCTGACTTTATGACCAATAAGTCAAAAGTAAAAGTTTAGCTACATAAAATAACATCAGATAGCCCATCTGTGGAAGGTAAAACACTGCAGAACTGTTCCATTTACTTGCCTAGGCAACATAAATCTGGTGGCTGCACCTGTAAGTGCAAAAGGCAAGCTCCATTTTTAGAAGCTCAGTAACAGGCAAATACTAATATTAAGCAATGTTCTCAGCATGGGCCTGTTATTAATAAATCTAAACCATAGAATACCAACAAAYCCATCCTACAGCTAAATTACCTTCAGCAGAGATGTGAGTAGCATACATTCAGAGTCAAGTGGCCAGATAAACCAAAGTGTTATTGGAAATATTATTTACAATTCACAAATGGCAGACAGATTTGGACATATAGCATGTTCTTTTTGGGAAAAGAAAACTAAGACAACTCACAGCGATATTTTAAACCACCGAAATGTTAAGCAAAATTTGCAACCTTGTAATATAAAGAAATTGAAGGGATTGGCCCAAGATAGTCTTGGTTAGCAAAGAGAGAAATTTACCTCCTATTCTTACTGATGGCTCTTATGAAAATTGATTGTATCCTATAGCACTCTCACTCCTCTGAACCATTGAATTAAAATAGGCAAAAAAATTGTGTTTCATTCTTATTCATATTAGGAAATTACACCTCCTGGAGGACTGAAATTTTTCTATGTAGACATTTTAAAATATCCACAATACATGTGTTTGTGAGCTCTATTATTTGGTACATCAGTTGCCTCTTCTGTTTTTTATGGACAGAACTAACCATGTAGTTGCAAGCAGAGAACCAATACCTTTACCTAGTTCTAGTGAAGAGATAGCAAGCCATCTTGGTATAAAAAAATATGTATGTGCATAATATTGCTTTTTTAGGGCACTTAATTGAAGAAGAGTGGTGTGGTATGTCTCACATTGTTACCCCCTCTGAAATGGATGAAGTTCTAATGGAACTGTGCACAACCCAGGAAATGAACTTGAAACTTTAGTTCACTGATCATAGTAATAAGAGTCAGCAACAGCTAATTTAAGGTAAGCTGATTGACCTAGCACTGAAAGCCATAATAGAAATCCCAAAGCCAAAACCAARACTGATAAAAATGAATTGTAATTAGAGCACAATCATTGAGTTAAGAAGTATAATTAACTGCYAGCAAATTGTAGATTTTCTATCTTCTGTTATTAAACAGTCATTTTTCCCTTCTTTGTTTGTACATTAATATTTTGTCTATTTGTATTCATATAAGTTAGGTCAATATACAACCTGACTGAAAAAGTATGGCATGCCAGGCCTATGTTGTGCAATAATGAAGGTAAATTTCCATTAATCTTGTCTAAAATTTAGGATTAAATCATATCTACAAATGTATATGTATATGTATATGTATAGCCGCTATGTTGGCCCTGTAGCCCAACTTTGTTCATGCTTTTATATGCTTATTATTTCCCAGGATATGTTTTATTTTCAATCAGCCAAGTTACTCTGTGCAGCTTGGTTTATGCCTCTCCTGTTGATCCTACTCTCTTTTGTGCTGTGCAATTACTGATGTCCTTGAGGTTTATCAAACATTGTCATGGAAAATAAAAGTTTTACTGTGTTGATAAAACTAAGTCACCTTSCACGTGAAGGCAACTACTTACAGAAATAAATAAGTTTGGGTCATTTTTCAATATATATGTAAAGAAATCAAACTGTGGTTCCAGTTTGCTTTGCATTTTAGTTTGCTTATAGGGAAAGATAAACTGTATTTCATAAAAACCAGTCTACAGATAAAATTCTGAAATAATTAATCCTATTCCTTCTTTAACAGATACATTATTAGGAAAACAGCTTTAGTTTTATGGCTTTAGCAAACAAAATATATTATCTGGAGTTATTAAATAGACAGTTATTTTAAAATATTCAACTTTGCAGTATCAACAACACTGATTAAAAGTTAGAAAAAYGCCTGATTTAGAATCCAATCTAATATGTCTTCCAAATATCCTTCTTACTCTGTCTTCACTGAACTTAAAGAAACATGTTAAATTAAATCAGTCTTCCAAATGTGCCCATTGATAATTTAACAAGTAACATCAAAAACAAGCAACATCAAACTTTTGCTGTAAAGGTATTTTGGATTTGTACCACTTGTGCATTTGACTCCTATAGGAGATAGCTTTTCATTTGTCATTCAGCTGACAAAACAGCAATATCCTTCAAATTGGATTCAAAGGATTGCTTCAAAGCTCTCTTCTTGTCTAGGACTTTTAAAAGAACATTACCCAACATTAAATATCTCTGTGATGTTGATGCAGCTGATCTGATTTCATTTGTTGTGCGCTGCTCAATATATTTGTATGTAATATTTAAAATTCTGTATTCTGACTATTTAGCCTTTTCATTTTCTTATCTTCTACATTTACGCCTAAATACCTGGAAAAAATTTAGGTCTCAAACCATAATCAGATACACAACACAAATGTACAATCAAATCAACYAGTAGGCTTCTTCACTGTTTAGTTGTGTTTTAGCTGTTTATAGGGCACATATTAAACTAGGTTCATTCAAAGACAGCACCAAATCTAATATTTAGAGTAAGATCATAACACTGGTTTTTAAGATTTCTCCGTTTTCCCATGTCAGTTTATTTCAGYCTCTAATTTCACCAGTTCAAACAGACATTCTGTTGAATATGGAAATACCATTAGYTAATATTCCTCTGTCTTCCACCATCTCTCTTTTGATTTTACACTCAACAGAGCAGAAGTGAAGCTGACCAAGAGAAACTCATGGCCTGTAACTCCYTTGACTGAGGAGCTCAGAGGTCCTGTGTGTTAAGCTGTGTGGTAAAACCAAGTCTGCACAGCAACAGACACACTGGGAATGCCCAAATATGTGCCATGGCTGGGTTACTCCCATGCCCTTTACAGGAGCCACCAACCCATCAAATGTTCACATCCACAAACCTGAAGAGCTGGGCAACAAGTAGTCAATCAAATCAAGGACTTACAAAGAACCAACATCTTGTCCAGGCCCCCAGCAGGGCTGTCCCAGCATGGACAGATATGATACACGTATCTGTCAAATCATATCATACCAGTACATGTCACTTCATAAATCTTCAATTTGTTCAGCAGAGGGGAATAATACATCTTGGTGTGAATTGAAATATTTAGTTTTTATCATCCATTTATTCAGTTTTTCATGTACATATACCCTGCTTTTCTAGAAATCCAGAAGTYTTAAATCTCGTCGATTTTATCCTTTCTTTCACTCACCAATACCTTCACACTGTATTCTCTGAAATAGCAAAATTTATGAAAAACATACTGGTTTTATATAGTTTTTAATATATATTGTTTATGTGTAGTCATATATGTTCCATATGTATGAAATAACTATCATTATATAAATTCAAGAGTGAGTAAATTTAAGAGTAGTTTCGCTATATAAATTTGGGTTTTCCTTTTTTTACTCAATACTAATGTTTATTTTTTGTCCTACTCATGGGGAAAGTAAAATACTCACCCTAGTTCCTCATAAAGACTGTTTGTAGTTGTTAGGTTGGCTGAAGTCTAATAAGTCAGACAAATTGAACTTGGTATCTGAATGGCTGAACAATGGAAATGACTTAGCACTATGGATCTGAAAAGGAGTATGTCTGGGCAAAAAGCTGATGTGCCTTTCTATCTGCAAAAACAGATCTTAGAGGAACATTTAGTCATGCAACTCTTGCGTCCTTTTTGATCAAAATTTTCCCCTAATATTTTCTGTTGCCGTGGCAATTTCAATTAGCATAACAAAGCATAGAATCATAAAACAACTTGGGTTTAAAGGAATCTGAAAAATCGTMTGGTTCCAAATCCCCTGCCATGAACACAGATGCTACTCATTTGACCAGSTTGCTCAGAGCCCCATCCAATCTGGCCTTGAAGACTTCCAGGGATGGGGAATTCACAATTTCTCTGGATAACCTTTTCCAGCTCCTCACTAACCTATGGGTAAAGAAACTTTTCTTTGAATCYAATGTATACATCTCCTGATTCMGTTTAAAACTGTTCCCCCTTATCCTGTGTAAAAAGATGTTCTCCCTATTTTTTAAATGTTCCTTCTAAGTACCAGAGGACCACAATGAGGTCTCCCTAGAGTTTTCTCTTCTCCAGGCTGAACATCCCCAAGTCTCATGACTTGCCTTAGCAGGCGAGGTGCACCAACCTCTAATCATCTTTGTGGCTTCCTCTTGCTCAGGCGTGTCCACGTTGTCCTAAAGTTGGGGCCTCCAGATCAGGACTAAGCAGTCACAAGGGCAGAGTAGAGTACTCAGTATCATGCATAAATAYGTATTCAGTTATTGTCAATTAGGTCGTGTGACAAATGACTGTGAAAATTCTTTAATATTTAGTTAACTGAGTCTCATAATATTCTTCCAAGTATTCTGTGTCAATGACACTATCTTCAGTTTTAAAATGACATACTGAAGTCCAGATAAGCTAAACAACTGATCCAAGGTTTCCAAGGTACCCTRTCTCAAATAATGTATTGAGAACACATAAATGCCCTTCTTTAAATCAGTTTCTGTGTGCCAGGTAAGGAGCAAGGACAGAACATAAACATAGAGGTCATTCKTCAGTAATCAGAAACTGCAGCTACAGAAAACTCTACCTTTACATTCCTTCACCCTCTATAAATCAGCTGAGGTATGGAGAAATCTGGACATTAAGTTAATGATAAGAAAGAATGTCTCCTTCCTTGTACAAATAAAAACATGGAAAGATCTGCCTTCATGCTTCAGGCACAGTTTTCCTTAATAGATTTAACTCTGCTAAAGCACTTGGCATTAGTTGCTCTGATTTACAGAAACTACACTGATTTAGGAATCCACCTGATTTGCAATAGCAATTCTTATGTGTCTCTACATTCCTTGCAATGTAACCTCTGCCTTTCAAAGGTGCTTTCCATCTGTTCCTCACTGACCTCAGTAGCCCAAGAGACATGTTTTGGATTATGAAAGGGTTTTSTTTCCTAATTTCCAGGTCTTTGCACTGAAATGAGTTTCATCTCTTCCACAATGACTTAGAGTGTGTTTGTTCATGCATGCACACATAAAAGTTTTACTGTGTTCACTGCAACTTGCCTCATAATTCCAAGTTTCTTGCAATGAAGCAAGTCTGTTTGTTTTTAATATTCTCATAAGTTCACACTTTCMAGCATCTATCCCCTAAGACTGAGGTTTTCTCATCTTTCACAGTTCATGTTCCGGGCCATTACAAAAAAAAATCCACATTCCTCTAGGGTGTGAATTACGATTTTGAGCAAAGCATAAAGAGACTTAAAATTAAAGTATTTTTGATTAAAATCCCCTTAAAAGGTCATAGGGCATAAAAAGTAGTTTCAAAAGTTCTTTTATCTCATTTCCTTAAGGATCTCTATTGCTGAAGTCAGGCTAAAGACGAATCCTTTCTATAGGCATGGAATACAATGGGTCAGAAACTGAAGGGGAACAAATATCTGCTCAAAGCAAATGCAGATACAGCACAGGAGGCACTYTGAGTGAGAGACCAGAAGCTAGCTTTTAAATGCTGAGCAGCAAGCGTTTCTGCAGTTTCAGCTTCTTAACTATAGGAATAAAAAGCTAGCTCAATGTCCAAAAACCAAAGAGATCAAAAACAACCTAGATGCAATGTTTGGAATCATGTTCAAATCTCCAGCTGCCAGGGTGCTTGGAAAATTGACTGTGGCTTAGGAGTGAGACAATTTAGAATTCTGATCTGAAACRTGTAGATTTGAGGAAATATGTATTTTCCCCTGCAGTGAACTGTTCTACAGAACAGTCAGTCACAATTGTAAAATTCAGTACTTGCTAGTGTGCTTTTTAGGTGATAGTAAGCCTTAAACCTATAAATTCGTTTTACACGCAGTTTGCCAAATAGTAGACTGAAATAACTATCTTTAATTGCCTAAATGCAATCTAATGACCTATCACATTGGGGTTTCTCATGCAACAGGCAGCTTATAAACTCCTACAAAGGTGCATTCTCTCCTTAAAAAAAAAAAAAAAAAGTTCTTCTATACATATTTTTTTCACTTTCTCTTTTTGTTTTGTTTCCCRAGTAAGCTTTTGACCTTAGAGAGCTTTGTGTTTGGAATGGGTTTCAGGAGGTGGATTTTTTCCCCCAGAAGGTGAAGCCAAGGAATGTATCAGTCAMTCTTTTTGCTTTGACAGTTCAAGTCACCAGAGGCATTTGATAAGCATTAATCACTGTCACAACTGTAAAGGTCACACATGGGACCAAAAGCACRAATCAGCTACAATGCTGAGACATAAGTGAGTGAGAGGGGCACACACACCTATGTGCATATGAGACAATGCATTTTGCAAAAACATTCTCAAAAATTAATATGTTTATTTTCATTTGAGATACATGGAAGGTATGAAGCTCTCATGTAACAATGTATTTTTACGAGTTAAGTCATTCTGTGTACTATCTAGAGTCTTTGTAATTGTATTAGAACACCTGTAGTTTTGTTATTCAAACTCTCAAGAATTCACTAAAGCTACTGAAACAAAAACAAGACTAAAATAAAAACAAAGAGCTTGAGAAACTATCAAGAATACAAACCTCAGATAAAAGTAAGCTCAGCGTAATAATAGACTTTAACCAATTAAGTACCTTAAAGATGCATACCAGCCAGTAGACAAAGCAGAAAATCCAATCAAATAATGCATGATCATGTGAATATGCATCTTAGAATCTATAACTCTTACTTATAGTAAACCATAAAATAACTTCTGCATAACCATATTAATTTGCTGTACAGAAATCCATTTCTCCTGCACTCTTAAACACTTTTTTTTTAGCATCTTTTTTTTTTAATTCCCTTTGAACATACAGTAATTATGTCTGGAATAGTGGTACTTTTTGGATGCCTTTAAATTTAAGAACACATACCACACAACTGTTAGGTTTTCTACCACATGGAAGCCTATTCACTTGAACAGAAACCCCAAAATTTGAATCTACTTCTGTTTTTTAATAATCATAAGCATTTTATTATAAAGACTGGAAATTTTCCCTCAGATATTCAAGGCATTTTTCTCTACTAATATGGTAAACTATTTTGGGATTTGAAGTTTCTGAAAATTYCCCAAATTCAGAAGCTACAGATATTTATTTATAAAAATTGTGATATATTGAAAAATCAGTCTCAATATGTCTCACAACTCTGTTTAGAACAGGAGGCTGGAACAGATAAGAATCCTCAGGCCCCTTCCAACTTGATTTTTATGATCCCATAACTCTATGTTATCAGTAATCTTTCTCTCTTTGTTTATAATATGAATATTTTTCATTGTGATTTACGGTTGGTTTTACTATTGGAGTACTTGTAATACCACATCACKCCAACACTCTGACCATGAGGTGGAACCCTCTTGTACTAAGTAATCTAGAAGTASTGCATGGTCAAGAGATGGCAACAGACAGCCCTGGAAAATGTAATTTAGTAAGACAGTAAAAATCAGTATGGTAGGCAATAGACTGAAAATAATCTGCAGCAAACTCTTGCCAAATATATGTAGATGACCACAATTAACTTCTGAAGAATGGAAAATAACTGAACATTCACAAGAACTTGTCATGCAAAATCATACACTTCTCTGCTTAAATAAATTGGTGTCTACAAAACAGGCTATACATCCTTTGTAAAACTGCTTCAATCAGTTCCTAGAGGAATTATTTAAAGCTATATGTATGAAATCTCAAGTGTTGCTTGAGATTTCATACATATAAAATCTCCATAAAATCTTCGGTGCTGAGTAAACAGCTAGATGTGAACTAGAGTGATCTGTAGGAAGTGCTTTCCTTCTATCCAATGCAGTCTCCCAACAGGAAAATGCAGTCCATAGCTCATTGTATACAGACTGACTCGGTATTACGATTACACACTGCATCTACAATACACAAAATGACAATCCCCAGATCTCCTGTACAAGACCATTTTTTAAAACAAGGTTCTTAAATTCAATATAATTTTCAAACAGCATTGCTACATTCACTGATGCCTAGAGTATATCACACTTATTTATCATGTGAATAGTATACTCTTTAGCCATGTATGTCACATGTTATTGGTAAAGAGCTGTATGTGATTTAAAATAACTAGGATTTAGTCATACTTTCTTCTATATTTGCTGCTTAGTAAGTTTTAATAAGTAAATTCATATTGTTTATCACTGGAACAGTTTTAACAGTCCTTGTGGTCTCCTTTTCATGTGACTCTCAAAGAAAACAATGTTAGTAGAATCATTCATGATAGTTTGTAATGTTTGAAGAAACCTTAACACAGTTAACAGTGCTTTTCACACACTACAAGCATAGGATTTGCAGTACAATTCTCAAGGTTCAATTGGTACCAAAGGGCTGACACAGGATATAAGTTATCAGCTTTTTCCTAGCCTGGAAGTAGTACAAAACTTTCCTAATATTGATGCAGGTATAAGCAATTTTTCCCCAAACATAAAAGAGTCCCTAAGTCCATATGAAGTATATGAGAACTATCTATCACTTCAGGAACTAACCCAGCATATTATTAAGACTTTTCCACAAATTTAGTGTTTTTCMAAGGCAGTTCCTATTTTTCTAAGTAAAATAAAACTTTCTGAGGTATTCAGCTCACTCCTTCTTCCTCTCTCTCTCTCAACCTTTCTGTCAAATATCTCTGAAATGTATTTGGTTTAGCTCAAAAATAAATGTGCTTGTATTTCATCTAAAGAGATGCAACCCTCCATTCTAACATGAGGGTCAAAGAGAAGATACTAGAATCAGCTGCCACATATTTTTATTGTTTGAGAGAGATCATAAATATTGAGAACCTACCTACCTTTTAGATAGCACCTCTCCAAGATATTGAAACAGCTAAACCCAGCAAAGAAAATAATTCAAATCTTTCAAATCTGGCAAAGCTTACACTGGAAGCTCTCCAAGGTAATTTTATCACTCCTGCTTTCAAATAAGAAAGATAGATATATATATAAGAGCCCAGACATATTTAAATTTTCAAATAAGATGTAATGCACCGCTAGGGCCAGCAAAAACAAGATGTAGAAAGATCTTTCTAATTTGAGATCACCAGGGAATATGAACTCCACATTGAGTTAACTAGGAAACCATTTTATAGAGTTCAWTCTTGAATCTTTGGAACGATCTTCATTGATCAATGATGATATGACACATCAACTGGGAGCCTTAACCTTGTGACAAAACTACAGGGATTTGCAATATTAAAAAAAAAAAAAAAGCAGAAAACTCAAATGACSTCATAGCATCAATCAGTGGAAGTTTACAGCTCTCTCAAGGAGTAGCGAGAGCCTATTAAGAGCTGCAGGCTCTTTTTTCTTCAGCAGCTCATCTGAAGTTTTAAYTCTGTAATTCCTAAATAAAGTATTGCATATATCTAGAAAGTATTATATACATCTATCACTTGTTATTGAAATCTTGAAGAAAATAATGTGAAGAAATTTAATAGTAAACTTTTATRAGAAGCCAAATTATATTTTAAAGGTTATGAACAGTTTTGCAGAAATCTATTTTTAGCAAATAGATGATGATGATGGTGATAACTTAATACCTGACATGACATTTCACAGTATTTTGTATGTGCAACTCTGTAAATGCACAAGTCCATAGAATTAATGCACTTCATAAAGGAAAAGCCACCAAGAWACAAGGTTACATGCTTTAAAATATACTAAACTAATAACCTTATACATTTGAATACTGTGTCTCTTCAGCTGGAAAGGGTGAAGCAGCAGTTTATCTCTGCAAAAGTTCAGGGTCCTGAGGCTAAAGATTACTAGTTCTAATCCTACCTCAGACAGAGGGTACAAAATTATGTTAGGTTTAAAGTACATATCATTTGCACAAGCATTTATTTCATACTTGAATTTACCTCAAAAGCATTTGGGTCTCTTCTGATGGTGATTCTTATTTTCTCAATAAAGTTTCATTTGTGGCCCACAAATCCGCTGGAGCAGCCTTATTTTTATTTTCCAAGCTTCAAAATATATGGAAAATTATTCTTATCATTCCTGCCCTATCTGATCACAATATTCAGAGACACAGCACAGCCACATCCTGCCACAAATTTTTTTCAATATTAATTTAAATAAATGCAAGCAGATTTAAACAAATTTAAGTAAATAAATGCAAGCAGATTTAAACAAATATTTAAACAAATTTAAGTAAAAACACCAAGTTAATTTGGGTAAATTTAAGTCAAGTAAGGAATCTATTTTTCAGACCTCTAAAAAACTTTCTTACCTCCCTCACTTTCAATCCTGACAACTTATAGAGAAGAGAGGATGTAAATAGGAATCACAAGAAAGCAAGAGCTGAGAACCCATATTGCAAACTTCTTTGCAACCAGATCATAAAAATCTCAGCATTATCATTAGATATGATCCGAGGTGAGGCAAGTCACCACACCTGACATTTATTAGGATTTTTAAAACTATCTCTCTTTGCCTCTACTACTAGAGTATCAGGTTACTGAAAGGTAGTTAAAAGTTCATCATCAAATATATGTTTGATCTGGATACAGGTGAAGAAATATCTTTGTTCCTCCTGTAATAAAAAAAGTGTGGATACTAYGTCTTGACATGGCCACCTAATTTCATTTAATTGCCCAGAGGACATTCATGCTTATCTGGATGATTCTCCAGATATTCCTGTCCTGGATACTTCAAACAATTTAGCTTTGTTCAAAGTTTACTCTAAATTTACTCACTAAATTCACACTCTAATTGATCTTTTGCTAATATACTGCTGTCCTAATTGTGTGAGGTCTCCTTACTTGCTCATGTTTTTACTCCCTTGTCTTATAAATAAAAACAATGGAAGCAGAATGGATATGCACTCTCCCAGAGCTTTGGAATCTAAAATAATTTTATTTGAACCTGTGGAGCTCTTTCTCTGATAATACATTATCATACTTTATTACCAACCCAGGCAATTGCTAATATATTACCAAATGGATTATTAAATGGTTCATCATGCTTTCTGAAGGTATTTGAACCATTAAGCTGATGAATGGCTGTCTAGAATCTGAACTAGTTTTTAAATAGTACTTTTATCATATATTTAGAGAACAGGGCATTTTTCTTAGAACAGGGAATTGGACGGAGAATTATTAACAAATAATTATTAACAAATATTAAGAATTATTAACAAATGTACTTTAGTTTTCTRAATATCAAGTAATGACAAAAGATCAAGTAATTGAAAACCTTCACAAAAATAAATTAGAAATTAAAGTTTAAACCATGCAATTTATATAAAGTTTAAATACATACATGGAGAAACCAATGATGATAATCATAGAAGTCCATGCCATGTCRTGTGAAATGAGCACTTAACCTACTGCTAAAGCTTTGCCTATTACCAAAGTGTGTTAGGACAACATAACTTAAATTTATACAGAAGAACAAATACTAGACCATTTCTTCATGTTTTATGTCTTACAGACAAATACTATTTCTTCTCTACAGACAAATACCTATGCTTGTGCCATGATATGTCATCATGTTTCTCATATCCACATGTAGAAAAATAACTACGTAGACAAAATTAGAAGCTTTCATTATTCAGTTCAAATAAAATTAGTTTAGTGGTATGGAGAGTTGACTTTATTATCAGTTTTCCCAATGAAATATCTAAAAGAAAACATGCAAATAGTTGCACATGTGATCCTTTCTTCAAGCAATGAAGCTYTAACCACAATATTTGAATTGGCAAGTCTTAGTGGCTGAGAGAAAAGAAGACGAAAGGAATTGGGGTGGAGGGGAGGGGGAAAGAAAACTTATGGAGAGAAAATAAAGAAATTAGCTGGGGATGTTGTTTTAAAAAATGAATACATGCTAGCAACCTCATATTTAAGCCTTCCAAAAACATTAAATTTTGTAATAAACTGTCCATCCTAGAAATATTTCCATGTAACTTCCTCCTATGTCTTTATTTCAAACCACCAACAAATTTGTAATGATAGGTAAGGTCTCCAGCCCAGTTCCATCTCTGGTTACAAATTAAGTCAGAGSCCTTTTTGATCACTATTGCTATTTCCCAGAACCTATCACAAAGATTTTCATGTAAGAAATATCAACCACACATAACCTCAGAAAGAAAATWCTTTGAAAATTACAGGACCTGTGCTGTCYTGTAAAGCCTTAAAGGTCACAATTGCCTTTATCAAACACTTTAGGCCACAGAAGGATTTTGCCAAGAAATACGCACAGAGTGRAGAGGATGGTTCTAGCTTGAAGCCTGTTGGAAGCAAGATCTGGTTAGCACACCCTGGGTGCACATCCAGACAAAAATTACCACTGTGGCAGACTGTAAAGAAACTGCTGTACCCATGTTTCTGGTCAGACAAAATTATGCCCTCAAGTTATGAAACAGACAGAAGCTGGGATCACCAAACCYTCACCCCCAAATATGCCTCTTTGGCTATCTGGATCTTGGACTGTTAAACCACCAAGACAGGAACTTGAGATAATGGTGTTAMTGTTGTCCATTATCTCAGGCATAGATGGAGGAAAGCAAAGCTGGGGGAGACAGATGTATCACTAATAATGACAGACTTTATGTGCCACAAGGAAAACCAGCTCAGCAACTGTGCCAAAATCAGCTTGGACTGGGTGAAAGGTAATTCAGGCAAGGGGAGTTTGCAACCATTGACTCAAAAAGCCCACCAGCTCAGAAGAAAAAAATGAACATGGGACTAAATAGCATTAGAAGTGAGGGAAACATTTAACCAACAGAATAAGAGAACCGTGTAAAATATGACCATTAATTTCTTTGTTTGGTAAAGTATATAAATAATGAACATTTTTCAATTACTTAAGGATCCCCACTGTTGAGAAGCCTAGGTGGAAGAGGGACTACCAGGATGCTGCTGAATCTATGGCTGATCTCTTCTGGTTTATCTGTCTCTCTCCCCTGTGGGAGAATAGACTGTAAAAGGATAGAGATAGTGCTGCACACAATCACTTCTCTGATAAGTCGCAGGTGACCAACACTGAAGGAAAAAGAGGCGTGGTATGCTGATGTGTATTGACCAATCACAAAAGGGTAAAAGGGCATACAGTCACAAGGGTAAAAGGTGAGAAGGGTATAAAATATTGTACAGGGGAATAATAAAGTGCTGAATGCTTGAATGCTTGAAACCATTCTTGGTGTCAGTTGTCTGTCCCCCATTAACACCCCTCCCTCTTCTCTATTTCTTTCTCTCTCTCTACCTGACATTTACTATAAAATGTCTACATCCCTACTTCTGACTTCGACACATTCTCTTCTTTGGACCTTGATTTTGGTAGAGGCAGCTCTCAATAACAGAATCTTAACATGTGGCAAAATATCCCCTAATTACTATTATGTCCCTCTATCATTCGAGGGGCCATGTATTTAGCCACTCTTYCTACCTGAATTTTTATGCATCAAAAAGAATCTTAATAATCTAGATTATTAAGCGTGTGTGTGTGTGTGCAGCTTGTAAGTWCTTTACAATTTTATGTTCTCCTACAGTATTCCCAGAGAATTCTCCCACAATTTTTCCYTTTTTTTGTACTGAAAAAGTGGGAGGATGCTGCCTTCTCTTCTTCCTTCTCATTTTCTACCAGTTGGGAGAAAAGGGATTCATAAAGTCAATTGTTATGAGACAAGATAGTAATTTCAATTAGAACAGCAATTTTCATAAAACATGATATACCAAGGCACTTGAAAATAATATATTGTAAAAGGACTGGGTTATTTTTAGTGTCATTTTTAACTGTTGTAACCTACTTTACAAAATCACTTTCCTTCTGAATGCTTCACTTGAAGTATAGATCATGCATAACTCTGCAATTAATAAGTCAGAACAGGAAGAAAGAAAGAGCAGCAGTTTTCAAATCATTAGCTTTTCACCTTTGAAGACCTGTGCTTAAAGCCTACTTCATCTCCTTCTGCCTCAGGCTCATGTTGATATATCTCCCTATTTCAGAGCCCAAGCCACTGTTAAATGCAATACACTAACAGAATAAAAAAAAGAGGGGAACAACAAAACCTTGCACTTTTTGCTGATCAGATTTTCAGTGCTCTTCCTTTTAGTGTGTATTTTATTCTTCCCTCCTTTGGGAGGAGGCAATTGGGACATTAAAAGTGGTGTTGTATATTGGCTCTCTTTCTGAACTGACTTCCTTCCTTTGTCACTAGTAYAGGTTACTCAGTGTGTAGTCTTGAGAACATTCTGGAGTGACTTTCTCTCTAAATTAACTTTGAGTGATTTCAGGTTCTCTTCATCATGCCATCAATGTTATTGATCATACTGAATTTCTATACGTCAAATATTACCAGCATTAGTCCATCTTTCACCATTAGGGGCTCCTATATTTATCACTGGAAAATTCCAGTGGAAAGTGTGGTGTATGTACTGGACACTATTCATGCAATCAAAACACAACGCTTATTCAATTGACCCTGACCAAATTGTAAGAAAGCACCCAGAGATCTTAGAGTGTTGAAAAGCCTTATCTTCTGCAAACTCATTCAGTATCAAGTCAGTAAAGTAGTGCAAAATACAATGCATGTGAGTGGTCCAGGTATCCAAAATTCTCTCCTATGGCTGCTTTCATCCCTACTTCTCAGTGATTCCAACTAACTGTGGAATTATTGAATTTGCAACTTTATTTTAAAAAGGTAAAAAACAAACAGTCTTTTTTTTCCATGTTTTCATAACTTCACAGTCACTAACTGATGTAATACTACATGTGGCCAGAGTGTAATTAGCCACACAGAGTTTACATCAAGCTCTCTGAGGGGCCTGCCCTCTAGAAATGGYKTAATAACGCGAGACCACTTCCTCGAGGGTGCCGTGTAACAGAAAAAGATTTAATAAAAAGAGAAAATAATAAAMAGTACAATGTAAATAAAAATAAGCCGTAACAGCTGCAGAAAACATAGCACCATGTAAACATCCCTGAAAAAGTGCAGAGAGGTTTCGTGCAGTGGTTTAAATGCTTACTGGTGGAGTACCTTGGCACACTGCCCAATAAGGAACAGTTACATTGTGACAGACAGGGACAGAGACCTATCCATATCTCTGTCCTGGCATTGGTAGCTTAGGGCGTAGAGAACATTCTAGGTGCTTTCCTTTTAAGTCTTATGGTAAAACTAAACATATTTTCCCTATAAAGAAAGTATCTGCCTGGTCTAAACCTGCATTCCTACAACTAACAGATCTTAACTCCCAAAGCCTTTTGAAGGACAATCTCTATATAAAGACCAGAAAATTAGGTATCTCAGACAGGTTGTCATGGTTTGAGGGGAAATAAGCTTCCCAGGAAGTTGTAGTCCCCAGGAAGAAGTTAGAGAGGTTAGACACGCCTCTGAGAATCTAAGGAGTTAAAAAGCAAGAGTTTCCAGGGAGCTCTCTCTCTGKYTCYSKCCGCAGGTRAGCACACATCTCTCCCCCCCAGCTCGCAGGGCTGGGGGGACAGGGGGGTGGATCAAAGAGGGAAGGGTGGAGGTGTCTTCTGTTCCC
>CADDXX010000205.1:1157613-1167754 GCA_902810485.1 Alauda arvensis | reverse complement strand
CACCCCCCCCATGGAAAGATATCATTACTTCAGAAGCAGCTGGCAGCGGAGAGCGGGAGTCAAGCAGGCGGAGAGGGTGCCAGCTGTGGGGGTGGTGCCGATGATGCGGCCTGGTTAGGAACTGAGCATTTTTAGCTCTTAAGCAGAAAGAGACCTTTTCTAGACATTTATTTCTCTTGGATGGTGGTTTAAGAGAGAGAGAGACAACCTGGGACTGAAATGTTAAAGGAAGATTAAAAGAATCCCAGATGGGCAGAGATGAAGAGGAGTGGCTTTAAAGCTGGACTTTTCTTGCATAATATTAGCCACAGATGAACCTGGATTTCTCCTGGACTGTGTTTTTTTGGGTGGATGCTTGGCTTGAGCCAAAAAGGACTGTGGCAGTGACTGCTATGAAAGAGGAGAAGCATGAACAGAGAAGAGAAGGAGAGGGTGTGGTGGAGCCCTCTCTCTTCATGGATGAAGACCTCTGTTCTCGGAACCCTTGGYCCCAGGGGAAAATGGAGGAAATTGAAGTAGTTAAGTTTTTGGTACTTAGCCGAGCATYCTTAAAGAGCCCTATAYGCAGTTTTGGTCCATGGATGGTGGTGAGAGCACCAGACATAGAAAAAGAAGAGTGTTACCTTGGCATGGTGCCATGGTATGGGAAGCACAGCAGGGTAAACCTGTGTATTCCTGATGGGGAAGTCTATGGTGCAAGAGAGACTCCTCTCTCCCTTGCTGAAATGAAGATTGGTTTTTTCTAGGAATGTAAAGCAAGTAAGATAGAAGGGAATGAGCAAGTGTATAAGCCTGTGTAAGATAGAAGGGAATGAGCAAGTGTGGAAGGGTTGGAAACTGGGGGAAGAGGAGAAGAAATGTTCTGGAGGGTTTTCATTTCTGTTAATCTGTAGTTTAATAAATCTTGTTCTGTCTTCAAGATTTGGGCCTGCTCTGCTCTGTTCTTGATCACATCCCACAGTAGTTGTTAAGAAATATATATTCATAGGTGCACTGGCATGGTGCCAGGGCAAACCTATGACACAGGTCCATTCCACACTCACACAGACACACACACAACTGTGAAATGCCCAAAACTTTTCACATAGATTAAAGCTATTAAATAAATCTAGGACTCTATATTTTGTCCTCCTTATTCCTCCCCTTCCAATTGCTCCCACCTCAGCCCCTGGTCCTATAAGTGGTAAAAAATACCCAAACAAAAACAAAAACCAGCAGCAATAATAAATAAATCTCTCCCCAAAAATCAACCAACCAATCAATAGTGATTCTTTCAGCTTTATTCTGCTTGTCCCAAATTATTCTGTTCCTCACCATTAACACAGAGCTACAAAGTTCTACAGCAGAGGGGCCCTTCAAAGAAGAGACAGGAAATTGATATATGTTCAAAGGATTGTCATTTCTGTGTTGTATGYCCCTCAGATGAGATATGAAGATTTGTGCAAGTGTATTTTCTAGAATTTCCCTTTTGTCACTTTATCTCACCCCAGACACAAATTCCGTAGGTCTCAGATAATCATCTTAACAAGGCCCTGCTCTGTCTCCCATACTAATATGGGATAAGGAGCTTTGCTGATAGAATGTGAAAAGTTTACCACTGCAAGCATTCATTACATCTCACAGAGGAATTGGGCAGGAGGAAAAGATTTTTCCGTGACATGATTAGGACTGAAGCAGCTCTGCAAATGAAGCAAATGGTGAACTGCAGAATTCATAAATTTTCAATGGATCACTAAAAATCTCTGAATAAACAGTTCTGATATTCAAGTTCTTATTGAAAGTAATAATTGAACAATAGCTAAACAAATATGAGGCTGCAGAGATGGAGCATGTTTTGTTTATTTTTTCCAGCAAATGCAGGCAGCCTCTTTGCCAATTTACACTTAATAGTAGCAAGAATCTGGACTGCAGAAAAGAAGCTGTCCTGTTCATAAATGCACTGCTTATTAGTGCTGTGAGAAGAAAATAAACTGAACAGCTAGGATTCCCTGCTTTAGCTTATTCAAATGTGTAAGAGAATCATGAAAGATCTGACTTAGAAAACAAATAAATGAATAAATGTACAGGCTTGGAATCAATCCCCAAAACATAAAGGAGTGAATTTCTCTCTCCTTAGAGCTTTTGATAAAAGAGAATAGCAAAAGCTAATGCCCTGCCAGGTATTCATCATGGGGATCTCCCTTTACAGAAATTAAAGAAGGAACTTAATTTTGAATTTATGGGATCATTTCCCTTATCTTCTTTACATGCTCTTTTCATTATACGCTTGCTTGTTCACATCATTCTCTGTTTCGTTACTTAGTACTGTTATCCCCTGCCAGAAGTGCCAGTGGAATTATATCACTGTTGTTCATCATTACATTAGCACAAGATGTGTTTAACTTTCCCTTCATGCTTTTTTCTTTCTCTCCTTGTCAAGGCAGATACAGACACAGTAATAAAGGGATCCATAGGATAACTCACACTGCTTTGTCTGCTTGTCTCCTCAATTAATCAAATTAAGGGATTAAAACATTGCTAAAGACAAAGGAGAAAAGAGTAATATTGCAACAGCAATAATTTAATRTTCTTTATATAAAATATTGTATCTTTTGCAATATTAACATATTTCAAAGGYCATGCAACTAAACCAAATGCTTGTATATTTGTATATTTAAATAGAAAATTAAGAATTTATGTCATTGAGCCCCTGCAGGATTGAGACTGAATTGAAAATGCAAGAATTGAAGAAGTAAATCTGTTGAGAAAAAGCAGAAAATATTTCCTGAGGATTTTGTTTTTCCTTTTTGATCTAGAAACATGCTAATGTGAATTTGAAATAATTTTCATTATTTCATTGAATTAATTTGAAATAATTTTTCATTCGCAAAGAACTCTGAGCTGTCTGTGCCAATCAGGTTCATAAATAAAACTGTGGGTTTTGCAGCACTTATGTTTCATGTTAAAAATAGTTTATGAAAGAAACAGAAAAAAAATTACAGATAAATTGTTGTGGGCCACCAGGCCTATCTTGCACCTTTGTGAACAAGGAACAGCTCAAGGAAGCCAATTACATCAAGCTGGAGTAAAACTCCTCTGGATGAGAAAATATAGGTGACAAAAACATATTCAGAAAAGTCCTAGAAAATCACCTGGCCTAAAACTGAATCTTTTAATATTCCTCAGTCAGMAGTTGTGATTTTTACTTTCTGCTGGAGGAAGAACTCACAACAAAGATGACATTTTCCTTTKCTTTGGGAGACGAGGACAATTTTTTCTATTTGACTTTTTCATTGATTATGAAAACAGAGTAAGGATAGCTACACRGGAAAAGGAGAAAACATCACCCCAGAAGTAAAGGTCACAAAAAAGAATCATTGAAAAGTTCATGATCATACATAAGAGGTGAGAAGAGATACATACATACTTGTCTCCTGACTTATGTACAAAAGATATTATTCTTTTCAGAGAGAGAAGACATTCTGAAAAAGAATCAGTCTCTGAAGGACAATGAATTTCATCCAGTTGCTGTTTAGAATAAAACAATCTTTAAAAGCAAAGACAGGGATGGAGACAATATTTATAACCAGAATTGTCATGAACAGCTCCAATTTGTCTGAGTTCCATTTTACAGAGGAAAACTGTCTGAAAACTTCAAAAAGATAAGCACAAATTCACAAAATATAGGAAGCTGTGTGTTACAGGCATGTTTTGCAGAAAACTGTACGCAGACATTTTCTTCCTTTGGAAAAAAGCAGCCTGGAACAAACCAGAAACACAAGCCAGACAGATATTAGTACACTTTCAAATACAGAGCACTTGAGAGTTCCTTGGCTATTTTGTCATCTTCATTGATTTTTAAAAGCAGCATCTTCACCCATGGAGCTCTATATTACAATTAGGCAATTTTCCAATAGCCTAGTAAGGTTTTTTCTTCCACCTGCCAGTCCACTCTGATAACTGTGTGTCTGAATATCCTAATTAAGGCATGCAGTTATGAGGCAATGCAACCAACCTGTTTTGTGACTGAATTCTCAAACTATGTTTTGTGTTCAGCAGCAGAGATGACACAAGTGTTGACGAGCCAAGCACTTATGATCTCTGTCTTCATGATGTACCARTAGCATATAGAAAGACCAATAGTTATATTGTACTGCATAAAACAAATTGATTCAACAGACATTTCTAAAATTTCATGGGTTTGGGACACTAATTGCTTGTTATTTCTATTTTCCAGCTACCTCACTGAGGACAAGATTAAGAAAATTATATTATTTGAGGATTATAAACTATTATTGATAAAATATTCTCTTCACTTTATGTTGTTACTTGATTTGGCACAACCAAAAAAAAGAGATATTCTTGGAGGCCCTCCAGGATGAAAAACTATAAAATGAAAATGATCACACTATTATTTTAATTATTTTGATAAAGAGACTTGAAAAGTAAACATTTTAACATAAAATCATTTAATTCTGCAGACTTACTAATCTTTAAATGGAAGTTAAAGTGTTCTGAACAGACATAAAATTATGTTGATAAAATAGATTATTTCAGAGACTTTTCTTGTATTTCAGAAAACCACAATTGYTTTCTAATTTCAGAGACATGCCAGGTGTTTGAGAATCAGGTGTATCCATCCTATAGACAAACAGATAAAGAAATGCATCAGTAAATGATTTAATTAACATTTGTTTCTTTTTAATTTAAAAACTTTATGGTGATTCATAATATAAACAACCTACAGAATATCTTTTGCTGAGACATAACACAGATGCGCACMAGTTGAGAGTTTGCTTTACTGTATGTACTCAACTGCACTTGCATGAAAACYATAATTGATGTTGCAGTGATGTGAAGAATTAGCAAAACACAAATTAGAAGACATGTCAATTTGTATTCATTTTATCCTTTAGAAAACATGTATAATCTTTGCTAATCACTTGCTTAAGCAGCACAGACACACTTATTTTAATTTGTTTTAKATATGCTATTTATTTTCTTTCAGCATGTTAACCCATGAAATCTATCATTATTACCAAGACCAGGACATGAAATTTGGAAATTTTTAAATTTTTTTTTTATTAACAGAAATCCTAAGAGAATGTAGATTTTTGCTTGTCTGAACACCTTTTTAAACTAGAACAACCTTGAAGATGTTTGTTTTTCCAGTTATGGACAGCTGTTTTTCACAAATATTTCAATAATTAGCCAGATGTTCTAGGTCATTTTAAACAWCACGGACTAGAGAGAAAGGTCTTCTAACTCTGCTTCATGTTCCAAACATTATTTTTTTATGTTTTCATTTCATCTTTCAATATACAAACTCATCAGTGAATATTCTCAAAATTTGTCACTCTCACTGYGGCAAATTCTATAAAGAGTTTAAATTAACACAGGGTATGTAATTACAAGACTTTCCCTGTGACTGTCAACTTTAGAGTTCAGTATAAATTACTTTAGCTGGAGGTAATAGGTTAAATTAGTCCCTGCTGTGCACCAAACTGCAGTAGCAAAACTGCTATTGCTTTCTGAGTCAATTAACTTACTTTTGGTCCACTTGTTTTTACATTTCACTGCAGCATAAATCTAATGTAGATACACTTTAGCATATCAAATGGAAGCARTGCAGAAAGTAACTGCCTTCTTTTCCTTTCAAATATAATTGAACTGTTTAAATAACAGAAGGCAAGAGGTTTCCTATCAAAATAAATTGACTTGATTTTAACTGAAAAAAAAACCAACAACAGCCCCCTCCTGAAAACAGAGACTCTGAAAGAAAGCAGAGTTGGGGGATCTAATAGTTCCTATTACACAAAATTAGGGAAAAACCTGCAAGCACTCATTGATTGGCTGGGCTTGACTTGACCAGAMTYTGTAAACAGGCACACAGGAAATTGSAGGAACTCYYCTATATGCAGACATGAAGAAGTCCTCAATACCATATTCCCCTTTGCCTGCAGTAGGTAAAGAATTGCATCAGAATTCAATTATCATAAACTTTGTACAGCTCTGAATTTTTTTATATAGGAAATATCTCCTACCTTTTTATCAGGTCATCACATTTTGAATATCCATTCCTGAATTCTAGAGATAAATATAAGGACTAAGTTCAATGTAATTAAAAGTGAGAAATTTACAAACATTCTCAATTTTGTGCTTTATGTATTTAATTTTAACTGTTCCTCTTTTTAATTGTTCTTGCCATTACAAAAAATCTGTAGCTATGTAGTCAGAGATGGTGAATTTTGTATAGAAAGAGAAATCTAGCAATACACAGAGAAGAAATAGACATAACTCCCCTAACATTGAATATTCCAGCTGGATTTGAGAGGCATTTTCCTGTTTTTTACTGTTCTTCTTTAGTTATCCTTGAGGTCAGACCTTTTATAGTGTAACATCAAAGATCTGTGAATTGTAATAGTTGGACTCCTCTCCCTCTGGCAGAACCTTTTAAAAACAGAACTGGTCAACAGACTCAATAACCATCTCTTAATTTATGCTTGAAACTTTCCAAAATATTTCTTAGACTAGACTRTACCTAGGATAAAATCCTGGCAACATTTAATTCCATAGTATCAGGTCCGACACTTCTTTACCTCTAATCCTGACAGTATATTGGTAAAAACAGACTTATGAACCTGCATATCTAGCACAGCAARTATTTTTGCAGTTTAGGGCAAGTAGTTTTGCAGATTTATCTTTTTTTACTCTTTTTAAGCACTTAAAAAAAAAAAAAATCACCGTCAGCTCTGGCAATTAAAGCATTTTTCACAGATTATCATCACCTGAAAGAAATGTTCAGGCCAAGAGCCTCACATCAGTTATTCCTTTGTATATTCATCTCATCTCTTCCTACAAGTATGCCAGCCGGGAAAGGAAGGTGAAAGAAGTCAAACCCTTACTGATAAACAAGGCTAGCAAAGTAGTGGCAACAGGTGAGAAAACAGGGGTACTCAACAACTTTTTGCATCAGTCCACTCTGGCAGCGTCTCTTCCCTTATCACTCAAGCAGACAGATTGCAAGACATGGATAGGGAGAGAAGGGAGAGAAGATCAGAGATTCCTGRCCACCTGAGGAACATTAATATAAGATATGTAACACATGTGTAGAGTTTTCTAAGTTTTAGAAGAATACAGAAACACAATATATTTAATGTCTATTTAATGTAAAAAATTATCTAAAATTTGCTAAAGTATACAGATATACTAACAACATCTATAGCTCTGTGGGTCAGGGGGATTTTATTACTAGATAATTCTGAAATATAAATCAAAAAGTAGATTAATGATCCCAATATTTTGATTCTTGAATAAAATTATGCACTAATGAAGGCCAATGCTATGAAATTTCTTAAGGTTAGGGAATACAAGAAATATATCACGTACTAGTRACTACTAAGTTTTGTGCAGGAAAGCAAATCAGGCAGAGAATGATCTAATTGCCGGACCTCAGATGGAAAACAGTTATTCCCATTTCTGTAGTACATAAGGTCAGCCAGGCTATCTCATCTTAAATATACTTCTTAGAGGCTGGTTTTCCAAGATATCACTATCTCCTTTGTATCTCTACCAGAGCCCCAAAAAAATTGAAAGTGGAACTGAAAAATTTCTACTCTGTCCTTGACCCATATATTCAAAAGTTCTAGGACTACTGCAACATCTGAAAAAACCTGCAACTTATGCTCATAATTCAATCCACTTTTTTCTAATAAATATTACSAAAATGGGTAGGTAGTCTGTTTTAAGTTAAACTTCAGACATTATCACTGCATCTCTACTGTCAARAGGAAAAATAAAGCACTCAGAAAAMCAAGATCCTAAATATAAAAATATTCCTGAAAGCTTAAGGCCCTTAAAGAAGAGAGCACTCTACACTTCAGTTATGCATAGTTTTCCTCTGTTTGAAATGTTGCTTTTTACAGCCAGTGTAGGGAATTTCTTGTTACGTGACCAAATCATAATTTTTCCTATGCCATATTAAAAATATGTTTACTCTTTATATAAAAGAGCACTCTTATGTTTATACATGCCTTCAAATTCTTAATTATAAATTTATCCTAAGTTTTTTTCCTATTGTAAATSAGGTCTTAGGCTTCTGAGTAGTCAACACCAAAATTATTTACCTTACCTAATTACACAACTAGGAATTCCACTCCAAAAGCCTCCTTAAATGAGCTAATATTAGCAGGAAAATCAGGAAGGGGTTCGTTTGGGTGGGTTTTTTCATATCAACAGAATAAATTYGCCAATTATATCTATATTAAATAGATATAATTGGCGAATTATATATATTTATATACTGAAGAACTGGGCAGTAAGTCACTAAAGATAAGAAAACATTATAYTATAGAGAAAATGCAACAACAATGTACTAGCATTGCAACTTTCCAGACATTCTGGAAAACATTTTATCCTATTGTATCTTCCACATGTATGTCAAAATACTTTTATGACAGAAAAGTTTTCTTCCAGCTGCAACTGCATCATGTTCTCTCCTGAAAATCTGAGAGCATCTGATGCCTCCAGCTGATATTATGCTTCCAAATGTTACTTTGCAAGAACTAGAGAGACTTGGAATCTGAGGAAAGTTTTAGGGCAGAGATTTGGAGAATTTTAGTCAATAAAGTATCCCAATGTATAATGAAAAATAAGAAATGAGTAGGAGAGAATCTTTAAAATTTCTATTCTTCAGTTAATTTTTAATAATAACTTTTCTTCCTCTCTTTTCAGCTTTTTCAGATTGCTGCTTTTTCTTTCTACTTTTCAATGGAAATTCACTTGGCAGACCTTTTATATTGTAAGGACAAGAGGGATATAGAGAAAAGCCACGTTCTAGAAGGATTTTTGTTTTACACAATGGGGCTCAATCTCTCTGAATCCCAGTAAGAAAACACTGTGAAGAAAGCTTTCCAAGAGCAACTGATAACCCATTATAAAATTTTACATCTGTTCTGATGTTGCTAAACCTGAGGTGATAGAGTATTGGATTGACCTCTGGCAAGGGCACAACACACTGAACATCTCTACTATTCACAGTGAGGCCTGGGGGCACCATGGTTGAGTTTTTATAGACTTTTCTTTGCAAGAAGCAACTTAATTCAACTTTTCTATTTTGGTCAAAATGATGTTTATATGGAAACACTTTGCTTCACTTTATGACAAATGCATGCAGCTGGCATCACCATTAACACCAAGTGGGTGCCACCTGAAGAGCCTCCCTTAATGGTTACCCAGCCAAGCTTGTCCCATATCAAGAGGTATGTGCAGCACAGTGAAATCTTGAAGGCAAAGTAATGTGTGCAGCATGGCACTGTAGAGAACACTGCAGACYAACATGTCTGCTGGGGTGGACCACTGATGCCTGAATGTACAACAAACTTCCATTTAGGACCTCTTGATACTGAGCTGTCTAAAGAGGATGTATTCCACTTAGAAGAGCCCACCCACACATTTTTGTTTCTTGTGTAAGTATAAGAATTTCAGGCTCATCATTATCATTAAGACCTCCAACCCACTCCATTAAGATATTGAAAGGATAACAAATATGTGGTTCTTAAAAATAAGCTAGTCCAGAGTAAAAAAAAAAAACTCAGATGTAAGATTGAGGAAAGTATTGCACAAAGCAGTACTTTGGAGAGAGCTGGTGAGAAAATGCTCCCTCTCCCACTAGCACCTCTAAAGTCTGTTGGCTGTTAAGGATCTCAAAAGAAAATTTGCAGCAATGCAAAGGCACAAGACGATGCACAAAACACCATGAAAAAAAAGGTTTTTTCTTTTTCTTTTTTTTTTAGATAAAAGAAAAGCTTTTCATTATTAAGATAATTCTAACAGACAAGATGTTAGAATTATCTAACATCTATCAGTATCCCTCTGGGTCTCCCGGATGGGCAGGAGCCAGGACGGGGGGGCTGGTCCTCCTCAGCCTGTGTCAGAGACAGTGGTGGCCTTGATCTGACCCCGTGGAAAAGGCTGCCAGGGCTGTCTGAGGATTTGAAGGTCACGAAGGTTTGATTGGTGTGATTTTTGTTATATCACTGGGTGAGAAAGTAGGGTTTTTAGATTTTGCTGTATAGGTAAAATGGGGCCAAGATGGAGGCAGATCAATGTGATAAAAGCACATTTTTCTGTCTTCTTTTTCCCCTTCCTCTTTGCAAAGGGT
>CADDXX010000205.1:1127434-1157483 GCA_902810485.1 Alauda arvensis | reverse complement strand
TTTCCAGCTGCTTGTGAACTTCACACTGGACAGACTGAACCTAGAGATAAGATTTCTAAAATAAACATCTTCAGACCACAACCCAAACATTCTCCGATTCCTTCTTCCAAGCACAGGCAGTGAGAAAACAGCCTTTCACTTTCACACTACCAGGGTTAATCTCAGAAGAGATAACTCTGACAASAAGAATCATTAGTTCTTAAATAAAGGCAAATACATGAACTGACAACTGCTGTCCAAATGTACAACTGCCTCCTTTGTGTCACTTTTTGAGTTGCCTGTCTGTGCTAGTTTTCGAAAAGGCAAAATAATTTCCCCTGCTAGCTACTGCACAAACTAACAAAAGACTGAACACTGTAATGCCCTTAAATGTTTGTTGCAAAAAAAATTAGCTAAAATTAAATTTAAAAATTAAAAATAAAGGAACAAATTCTACTTTTCCACATGCTGTAACAAATTTGTACCATGGTTGCACTCTGCTGACACTGAATGTCACCATTAAGRCAGAAAAATTTAGAAAGAGACAAAACCTCTTTGGACAAGCAGCTATGAATTTTTGTTATCTGCTTTCCATAGGTAGACCATGCCTACTTTGTGATGATACACTGCCCAATTAGCAGTTCCTAGCAGCTGAACCTTAGAGCAAGGACAATGATATAAGTTTGGCTTGCTGTAATTTTTTAACTGACAATATCTAAYACTCTCAGAGAAACACATGGTAAGACAACAGATGTAATCTGGTTGTTGCCACAGAGAAACACAGCAGAATCACAACTAACAATTTTTGCRTAATAGCAAAATACAGGAAGAAACTTGAATGAGTTTTATAACTTGTTCTAGCTAGTAAAAAGCAAAACAAAACATGCTCTCTTCTTACCAGTAGCAGCCAAATGAAAAAAATAACATTCTTACCAGACTCGGGTTTCATAAGTGAAATTTTACAAGAAATAATGTTTGCAGAGACAGCTGTATCTATTCTAAACTAAATACCAGCAAAACAAGGCCTTGAATTCAAAAAAAGCTTTTCAATAAACAATTGGAAAGTCATCATTCTCCATGCCAATATTATAGTCTGGTTTTGAAAGCTGTTAGAAATGCCACTGCAGAAATTAAGGTGCAAACGAGACCATACGCCAATGTCAATAGGTATGGGATTTATTTAGTAGTAAATATGAGAGAGGGAGAGAGAGAGGAAGGAAAAGAAAGAAATAAAAAAGAGATGGGGRGACAGAGAGAGTGACAGAGACAATATCACCATTCTGCGGATCTCACCAGTGTCTCAGTTATCCTCTCCAGCCAGTCTTCTTGGTGGTGAGGGTCCCCCCAGAAGCCCAGAACCAAATGGTTTAATACACGTTCAGGCCAGGTGGGAATGCTCAGGCACCTCCCCCAGGGCAGGGGGTGAAATTTAACACAGTCTCTTGCAGCAGACTCTGGGTCATACAGTCCTGTGGTGCAAGGCCTCAGGAATMAGTCTGGGAAAATTTCAGGTGTCTTTGATGGATTATCACAACCCCTCAGGTGCCTCTCATGTGAATGCCCCATGGATGTGGCCTTCCAAGAGCTGAGGTTTCACAGCTGGGCAGGTTTGTGTAAGGCAGGATGGATGTTCAGTGCCTCTGACCAGAGGTTATGCCACACACCTGAAACTTCCTGCCCCCACCTCATTTTGGGGGGGAGAGTTGGTGCAAACCWGSCCTCTGTGGGCTGTGGTCTCCTCCATCTCAAGCCCAGCCAGGGATGATTCTCAGCACAGATTGTCTTGTGGATGCATTCTTTYCCCTCAGCCTGARATGATTGAATATTAGTGTCCCCKTTATCATATCTAGGAGGCTTCTATCACAATCCAAAGTTCCATCTAGGCATCTTCAAGAGGGGTGGGCTTCTCTGCCATASCTYCCTTATACRGTTYTTGCTATAATGGGCAAAACTCTTTCATAACAATGTTYAAGGCATGAACCATTTCAGTCCCTGACAGTCAAACCTTGTATTGCTGTCCAGGCTCTGTTTCTCAGTGGTGGCTATTACGATCCTTTTTGCCAGTTTAGTAATAATAGCTTTATCTCATATTTCACTAAAGCAGTGGTGCCATTTAATTTTAAATACAGTTTGCTGAAGGATTCAAAGGAAAAAGAGGAAAGTATGTATATCTATTGCCTAGTTTTAGGTGAACAATAATGGAGAAATGGAATAAAATATCTATAAATCAAAAACCATTTTCTGTGGTCATGTAAAAGGTAGCACTGTTCAAATCCATAATTCAGATGGCATAATCTCTTAGAGATATCATTGAACTTCCCTGCAAACCTCTGCCACATAGAAAACAGTTCTGAGGGGATCACATTAAATCATACTGCAAYGRTGACAGCCAGTTACTTGTAGATAATTTAGCCCACTTTAAAAGGTACTTAACCATGAATTGTACTTTTCCATATTCTTATTCTTCACATGTTAATRTAGCAAWGTTGACATCTTTGTGCACTGTACGYGCATAAAAATCTATGCAAAAATGCATACCTCCACCATGTTTCACATTTCACTAACTGCAATCTCCCAMGAGAACTATTAAGATTCCCTTACAGAGATTTAGATCCACAATTTCAGTCAGTAATGAACAGAATGGATTAATGTCTCCATAGAGTATACTTAGATTAATATTTTTTACTGGCATACCTTTGACACACTTGGGAATAAAAAATTTCTTTAAAAATAATAATTGTCAATAAATAACGTAAAAATCACTTAGCCAGCTACCACTCTAAAATTATTTATTCTTATAAAGTGTTGCATTTTAGCATTGGAATGAGAATGAGTGGCATATGTTCTAAGTAGACAATAAGTACTGAGTGATCTAGAAAAATAATACTAAAAAATTTTCCACTAAAAAAGTCTTGTTATCCCAGTTTGGACATTTAGAATAGAGTAAATACTTCAGAAAGGATTCCTGCCTATCTAACCACTRTCTAATTGATCATCTCTGACAAAGGATGGAGGAAAACCATATAAACTCAGGAAATCAGAATGTCTACTTCCTCCTTTCYYCATTCATTATGTGGAGCTGTGCCTGCACACAGACAATACTCCATGTGTAGGCAGTTGCCTCTAGCTTCTGATAKCCACAAGTAGAATCACAGCAACCAGAAGTTTTCATGGTAGGGGATGGGTAACTTATAGTTTTTCATAGTTAAACAGATGTTGGAATGTGATCTGCAGAATCACAGACTGGKGAATGTTGGAAGAGACCAGAGTGGGTTATCTGGTACAACCTCYCTGCTCCAGCAGGATCATCCCAGAGCAGGATTGTGTCCATGCAGTTCTGGAATGTCTCCAGTGAGGGAGACTCCAAAGTRTCTCTGGACAATCTATTCCAGGGCTCAGTCACTTCGCAGTAAAATGTGGAACTTCCAGGGATTCAGTTTTTGCCCCAGTCCTATTGTTGGGTACCACCTCATCCATCCTCTTGACAGCTCCCTTCAGATGACATACATGGACGGAGTCTCCTCTCATTCATCTGTTCTCCAGCCTGCACAGCCCTAGCTCCYTCAGCCTTTCCTCACAAGAGAAATGCTTCARATGCTTCATCATCTTCTTTGCCATTCCCTGCTCTGGACCCGCTCGGGGAGTTGCATAGGTACATTGTACTGAGGAGCCCAGAGCTGTGCAGAGTACTCAACCACTACTCTGCTTTGCAGAACTATTTTTTATTGCTCTGCATTAAACCATCGTTGGCTTTCTCCTTCAACTAAGAAAATTTCATTTAATTTTGTAAATGAAGGTGGAAGAAAAAGGGAGTCAAACAATGCATTTTTATTTGCCTCTGTTTTATCATCCTTTACAGATGTACAGTCTTCCATATTGTCATATTCAGCAAATAAGAACAAAATAAACTCAAAGTATTTAGATATTTTCTGGGAAAAGCACATGAATTTTCTTGTAATCTATTTTGAGTCCTAAGAAAAATAAACACAGGGTTATTTTTAGAGCCATTTAGATTCTGTGAGTCATTCTGGACTATACAAGCAGAAATTCCTATGGAATTAGGTCACTTCACCTTCTTTTTTTTTTTTTAACAAATATCCCGACCACCGAGATCTACACTCTTTCCCTACACGACGCTCTTCCGATATCCCTTTGTAATAATGTTTTAAATAAAATGTCTCTTTATTTACCTGTCAATGGTGTAGAAACACAAGTATTGAAATATTGCAYACTGTGCATGACAAAAAATTTATTTTAAAAATGTTATAAGGTTGTGATGTGACTGGTTCTTCTAGGCTGGAGGACATGACTTTTTATGCACTTAGGCATGATAGATGCAGATGATTTGAACTGCAATTAACCTCTAATTGTTCATGTTTCCTTAGCATAWTTTTGGGGAAAACTGATCCACCAGTGTTAGCATTTCTTAAGTAATCATTTGCTGGCTAAAGCTGAGTTCAACCAATGATGCAAGGTTCAAGGATATCTCAAGGATAACTGAGAAWTTTGTCCTGATCATTAAACAGCTGTACAGAGAAGTGAGGACCATTGAACCAATACGATTACTAAAGCAGTAGGGGGGRAATGGAAGACCATTAAGAGTAAGCTATGGAAACTGTGAAATGAAAAAAGTAAATGCCACCCATATGGCAGCTAAAAGAGATTYTCTTTTAAAGCAAGTCTTTTTAATTGATTTTGAAAATCCTTTGAAAAGCTTCTCTCTTGCCTCTAATTCTTTCTTCTTTTTTTTGCAGATTTTAAACAAAAGGTGAATAAAAGATTGTCTTTGGTGTCATTCATTACATTTAAATACACATCATTCACCATAAAATCTTTGTCATGCACTTGATGCTTCAAGAATAAATTTTTTAAAAAGGAGAAATTAATCCTTCAAAATTCAAGCATTCTTAAGTCCTTTGTCATTTGAAAGATGCTATTAAAGGAACTGAAATGAAAACGGAAAGTGATATGGGAAAAATTGTTTGCAAAATAAATTTTTCACATTTACCTAKCACTTTCCACATATATAATCTGTTCTGCACATGAGGTCTACCCACAGCAACCTCAGACATTTGTACTTTATATAAAAATTGTGATGGTAATCTCTTTAGTCTGTTTCATCTTGAAAATATGCTAAAAAAAAGGTGGGAAAAAATACTGAGATTATGAAAAAAATAGGGGGTTTTATTAAGAACTTGAGGCCAATTTATGCCCAGGCTTTTAGTATAGTCCAACTCACATCCAGAGCCTCATAAAATTTTATCAAGAAAAGCRTGCAACCCCAGCACAATTCCAATTTAAGTACCTAGATCATTGTAGGTACTCACTAGCTGGAGAGGTCCTGGCACRTCTGAGAAAGATTTAGAAGTATAAGAAAACTGAGCCACTTTATTTCCATGTAACACAGATGACAGAGCAGGACTATTCCTTTCCTACAGGTATGGCAACATTCCTATAACTTCTTTTTTGGTGCTGCATTTCTTCTCCATAATATTTTTGTTTCATTTTCATTGATTTATGAGTACTTCARGACATATTTATGTTCTATGTAGAAGTATTCCCATTTTGTAGATTCCTATTGTGTAGTAAAAACTGGGAGCAAGCGTTTCTCATTATCATTTAATATTTTCATTAATGTTTGAAGAATAAGATCTATTCAGAGATTAAATGCAGAATACCAGAGGATTCCTGCTGGTATCTCTTCAGGATAAAAAATTCTTCTGTGAATTTCTGATGGCAAGTGAATTTCATGAGCATTTTTTTGAACAAAGAGGCTATAAAACTGGGTTGTGTTATTAAAACTTGGTGTTTATCAAAAACAAACAAAAATTTTTCTCCATTACTTAAAATTCATAGAGCAAGAACTACATAAACAACCTACTTCTTATTTCATGTACAGTGTTCTATCTATTCACAGTAACCAGAAGAATTCTTTTGTCTGTGACAAACTGTGATTATCAAGGTTGTTTGACTTATATGAAATAATCTTTGGCACAGTTAAAGTCCCTAGAAATAGGCAACTTAAACAAATAAACATCTAAATAACTCTTTTTTTAAAAACCAAGCTAGAATAAAGTCCTGCTGGGCTACATTTCTCTTAACAGCTTTTTCCTAATGGACTCTAGAARACTGTTTGACAGGGCAGCCTTTATATTCTGATGATGTCAAAAKGCCAAATGAAAATTTGTCTCTTTTAGCAGGAAAGTAATGCATTTTAAAAAATGCAACATAGCAGCCGGCATTCTGCCTGGTACTCAGAAAACTGAGAATAAATCCTTTGTTGTCCTAACATGGAATTAATATTTGCCCAGTGTAATCATGAGGAGGGAAGGGAGAACAAACAGAACAAACTGATATACCTATGGTCTTAATCAGTAAAATATCATACTTTTCCCTCCCTAATAACGCTTAAAACCAGCCCAATTAAACTGGATATTATTGTTCTTCATTAACTCCAAATTGCCAATGTCAAGCTTGATACCTTGAAATAAAAACTGCTCACAGTGATTTATTTTATTTCTTCTCCCCATCCCTAACCAGGAAACTTTAAAACTAAAAGACGTCAAGGAAAATATGAAATGGAACATCAGTGTGCTGTTAGCATATTTCATTCAAACCTGGTAYGAATATTAACTTTACTTCTTTTGTTCTCCAGATCCTTTAACCAAAGCATAGATAGGCACATCAGTGCCAATTTACTGCAATTTTGATACATGTAATTTTGTATTCTAGAATATAAGTCAAGACTACTGTCATTTATATTGCAACTATTTTATTTGTTTYACTGGAGCACACAGGAGTTTATTGCTTTAGAGTTTCAAATTGAATAAATTAATTTTTTTTTTTAGCATAGGTTTCTAGCTAAATGGAATGGAATGGACAAAAGCTTTGGTTTTGTGGCTATTTGTTGGAAAACATTTTTTCTTTCAGAGGGAACAATTATAGGTTCATATATTTCCTTCATTGAAATAGAATCATAGAGTCACAGAATAGRTRAGGTTGGAAGGGATCACAGCAGGCCATCAGGTCCAACCTCCCTTCTGAAACAGGGTCTTCCTAGAACAAATTGCACAGGATTGCATTCAGATTCTGGAATATCTCCAGTGRGGAAGACTCCACATCCTCTCTGGACAACCTGACAAGGTGCTCGGGCACTGCAAATTAAAGTTCTTCTTCATGTTCTGGTGGAATGTCCTGTGCATCCGTTTCTGCCCATGGCCTCTGGTCCTGTTGCAGGGCAGCACCAAAAACAGCCGGCTCCTTCCTCTGACACCCGCCCTTCAAATACTTTTAGACATTGATACCATCCCATCTCAGTCATCTTTTCTGAAGGCTTAACAGGCCCATCTGTTTTGGTGTTTCCTTCCAAAAGAGATGCTCCAGTCCCTTAATCTAGATTTGTAGACCTTTGCTATACCTGCACTGGGAGTTCCATGTCTTTTGTCCTTAAGAAGCCCAGAACCGAACACAGCATTCCAGATGTGCCTCACCAGGACTGAGCAGAGGGGCAGGATCACCTCCCTTGACCTGCTATCAAAGCTCTTCCTAAAGCACCCTAGGTTATTATTGTCCTTCTTGACCCCAAGGGCACTGCTGGCTCATGGGCAGCTTGTTGTCCACCAGRACTCCCAAGTCTTCTGCAGARCTGCTTTCCAGCAGGTCAAACCCCAGTCTTCCCCAGGTGCAAGACCCTGCACTTGCCTTTGTTAAAATTTACTTAGTTCTTYTCTGCCCATCTCTCCAAGCTGTTGAGGTCYTTYTGAARGGCTGTACAGCTCTCCCGGGGTATTGGCCTCTCCTTCCAGCTTTGTGTCATCAGAGAATGGGCTGGRGAGGCACCTGCCCCYCATCCAARTCRTTGATGAGTAAGTTAAACGATACTGGGGCCAGTGTTTATCCTTGGGAAACACCACTACAGACAGGCACAGCTAGACCCTGTGCCACTTACTAGAATCTTCTGGGATTTGCCATTCTGCCAGTTGTCAATCCACTTCCCTGTTCACTCATCCAGTCCATATTTCCTGAGGTTGGTTGTAAGAGACAGTGTCTAAAGCCTWGYTAAAGACAAGGTAGACAATATCTCTTCTTCCTGCTCTCCCTTCTTCYATCCAGGTGGTTGTCTCATTGTAGAAGTCAATCAGGTTGTTTGAGCCTTCWGTRAATCCATGCTGACCACTCCTGATCACCTTTTTGTCATCCGCATGGATGAGATGGCCTCCAGAATGAGGSAYTCCCTCACCYTTCYGGGGATTGARGTGAGGCTGACTGAGCAGTTATGCCCTGGGTCTTTCTTCTTGCCCTTGTTAAAGACAGGGGTGGTGTTGCTTCTGTTCAGTCCTCAGGCACCTTTGCTGATGGCCACARCCTTTCAAGGACATTATGAGCTGTCTAGTTATAGTTTCAGCCAGCATTCTCAGCGCTTATGGGATGCTGAGAATCAGAGTCCATTGACTTGTGGATATCAAGTTTTCCCAGGTGTTTTCCAACCCAATCCTCTTCAACCATGGGAAAGTATTACTTCCTTWACCCTTTACAAAAATAATAATGGTCCATCAAGTATTTGATAATTATGATGTACAGAGTATAAAATATTCTACAGGATGATATGTCTCAAAAAAGTTTTTTGCAAAYGATAATGTATATAATAGATACTCATTTTCCTCTCACCTCAATTCTAAAACCTGTGTTCTCAAAACCAGCCAAGTTACATGTTAGACAGACAAAAAATCACAAAAAATACCATTTTTCTGGGAGTTACAGTTATTAAAATCCTCCTGCACGGACTTTTTTATTCAGTGCTCCCAGTTTAACTTTGTTTCTGTTCTTTACAATGCAACTTATGACTCCTTCTGCTTTAAACTATTTTATCTTCCTTTACTGAAAGAGGCAAGGGATGGGGAATGATGACAGACTTGACAGCCTCTGTTTCTTCCTAAAGCATCTCTGTACTTCTTTTGATGGGGTTACAGATGTCAGCTCCCTTCATTACTTGGTAGACATGACTGTCATGTGCTCTGCAACTTCTTCATGGTTCTACAGAGATCCTCCAAAATACTCATAGCTTACTATGGTATGTGGGAATTCCTCATTATGGTTCATTTATCTTTTGACTCTGTGTTAYCATGAGACAGTTGATCATCATGCAGCTTGGAGACATACCCTTTATTTATCCCTTTATCTGTTATAATTACTGGGGTTTTTTTCCTGTTTGAGGTTTGTGTTTCTCCTCTGGATGCATCTCTTGTAGTTCCAGAGGGCCCATTACAACACCAAACCAAACCCAAAGAAAATTGAATCTGTTGGTTTTTGGGGATTGGATGTTTTTTAATTAACTGTCGATCTTATTTTGCCATCTTTTTTTTTTACTAGAATTTTCACTAGGAGAGAAGGGAAATAAATTTTCTTATGGAACTATACAGTATAGTGTCTTTAATTGTCCTGAAAAAAAAAAAAAAAATAAGGAAAGCAGTTTCTCTGCCAGAAGTTGTAACTTCAAATAAAAATATGTTTGCTGTAGAATCCAGTAAGAGTTTTACCTCAAAAAAAGAGAGTGGGATTTAATGCCATAAGCAGCAAAGATCTTTGTAAATCAAATAAAATGACATGGTTTTTCTATTGCCCAGGAAAACTATTTGGGTTTTTATTCTGTAAGGATCGAATTTATTAGCTAAATCCCTATGTWCAAATAGAGATGTTCTGAATCATATTTATGGTAACAGAGAAAACAGTTCTTTCAGTATCTTAGTCTTAAATTCTTTCAGTATCTTAATATATATATTCTGAACTATTTCCACTTTCCAGAGTAATTTTCACATTGCAGTTCAGCTGAACAATGCTTCAACTTTACATGAAACCAGGGAGAATTTCACTAGTCCTATTATTTCTGTGTATCATTTTCAGATGTTCAGGAACTATCTGGATGCAATTCTGTGCCATGATCTCTAGGAACACCTTGCTTGAGTAGAGAGGCTGGACTAGACAACCCATCGTGTCATTGACCTATGCTCCTCCCAACCTTAAACATTCTTTAAGTGATCTTTTTACTTTTGCCCTCTTTAAAACAGCTTTTCCTTATTCTGTTTTTGATTATAAATCTCACAGGTACTAATTCAAATTAATAATACTTGCTATATATTTGCATGTATCTAATTATACCGGTGGCTAGGAGTACTTCTGCCAAGCAAAGAAGTGAGAACTCCATTTCCTTTCTGGATAAATTCAGATTTTATTAGGTTATGTGACATCTTACCTAACAAACTCATGCACCTAATTCTGCACTAGATTCATAAGAAAATAAATGCTCKCTTGTCCATATCCATATCATTTCTCAGTTGTGACTCCATTCTTCCTCCATTAAAAGAGACAAGATCCAYTAGAAGAATTTTGAAGTATTTTGTGGGAAATTTCTTGAGCTTCCAAGCTAAAAACGTGTTGTTTTATGAATTATTCTGCTGATAGAAATAATAATAATAAATCAGTTCCTCAGAWGTTACTAAATGAGAACATCTTAATGAATAAAATTAAATTGAATGAATTTTCCTAACTAGGTTCACAGAACTCAATTCTCTTATTTCCTTTGTAAAATAGATAGCATTTATACAAAAAAAAATTTTTTAAAGTTCGGCTTATTCTAATATAATATATATTACTGTGAGGTCAAAGCAGTTATATGACAAGAAATTTCACTGGAAAGTAAGTCTTCAAAAAGATCCAAGCCCATTGCTCTGGCTGACATAACTCCTGTTTTGATTAACAAGACTTTGTTTCCCTTAGGCTCAATTAATTCTTTCCATTTAGGAGGTAAAGATATTATTTTAATTGGTTACTAGCAGCTAGCCATTTATTCAGTGTACTTCTTTTCCMTTTTCTTTTACCACGAAGTTAAACCACAGAATCCATTATATCATGTAAATTGGCACTTGAGAGAAGCTTCCTTTTATTAAAGCCTGAAAAGATAATTCCAAGCTTCTCTGCTTGGAAGAGGTTTGCCTCTACCAATTACCCCATCAACTATCAGAAGGATCATGCAGATTCRTCCCCAGGTCACAAACACATGATGCAGATTACAGACAGGATTTCAATATTTTATTAAGGCAACTCATTAGTTTCATTTTTTTTATCTGTAGGTAACTGACTAATTTTGTTATATGATTGTCTGCCCAAGTAGCACACAATACACATAAATGTACAGGGTACAGTTTTAGATAAGTTTCTCAACAGAATTTCCCTCCAACTTCGGCTATTAATGTCTTTTGCTGATATTGCAAATCTTCCTCTTCCATATTGTGAGGTGGTTGTAACCACATTATTATCAATTTCAGGTTTTTTATCTTTATGCAGAATCTACAGTCTTTTTTGACATCCATAAATTTTCTGACACTGAACCGTATAAGTCTAACTTTATATCTAATAGGTGCAGTTAACAAATTAGGAAAATCTTTTTCTTGTTTCGCTGTCAGACTTGAAGATTTGYKTCCTCACCTTTTCCTCACCACATCAGTATCAATAGATCAAATAATTCGGTGCAAGTGTAGATGAATCTTGCTCTCCCCATGAATATAGTCATAATGAAAAGCACATGTTTCCAAGGAATRCGTACAGATTCTTATACTTCTGGTTCTCACTGTAATGCAGCTTGCTTGAATTTTGAAAAGTTATATTTTTCTTGAATTTTTCCAAAAGTGTCCTTTCATATCTATTAATGATTTTATTTCATTATTTTTCAATAGATCCTTTAATTTTGTATATGATTAGCAGGTTTTGGAAACTATACCCCATTCTTTTCAGAGGCTTGTTTTGATGGATCAAAAAATGCCTGGATGTGGTACATGCTGGATTCTTTACAGTTTGCTTCTCTAAATCAGGTACACACACAAGAATATTTCCCTTGCATTTAATTAATAATATTTCCTGTCATTAAATTTAATTCTTTTTTGTTGMAAAGTATTTGTGAATGTCACAGTTCCAAGTGGGTGTCATTACTCTCAGTGGATGTTGTTACTTTAGCAAGGGTCACCCCCACACCGTAAAAGGGATTCCCTCACTTCATCCAAACAGCAGCTCAGAACTGTAATGCCTAATGCCAAAGCACACTAGCTGCTGCTTCCAGAGCTACTGGTATGCCAGCATGCGAATGTTCATTAATCAGCTACTTTCAATTACTCCAGAACATGCTTCTGATCCCAATTGACTTGATTCAGCTGGATATGCCTAGCTCCAAAGCTCAATTCACAGTCAGATTGACTGCTCAAATGTTTGAATTTSTCAAGGGACAATGACACATTCATACTGAAAATCAAATACCATATACATGTGCAATCCTGATGCACTTAGAATTTAAACTGTATCATACTTAAATACAAGTTTTCATATATACATTTCTTGTTTCCCAAATGATATTATAATTTAATCTTATCAGTTGTCAGACTTCTACTGAGTGTCCAGCATGTACTATCYATCTAGCTAATAAACTCATCTAAACACGTTCTCAGGCACCAAACATTATTAAAAGCCTGCATTTGAAGGCCTTATCAGCACATTCCCTAGCCTTTACACCCTCACAACCTTCTGCACTCTTCATGGCTAATATACCTCAGACTACTGGTACCCTGTTTCGATTAACCCAGATTCAGCTCCCTGTTGTGCTCATTACCTCACACAGGCATTGCTCAATTGTTCAGATTGAGAGCAGCTCAGCTTTTTTTAGACCCACAATTCATATATTGCTATTAGGCAGCAGATGAGGTAAATTTCCTTCTTGCCAAATTTGCCTGCACCACAAAAGTAAGATGCCGCCATTTGATAAAATGTTGCATGATTCAAATGCACAGGAATGCATGAAGCCCCATCATTTCCTGTTCCCCATCCCTGAACGCCAATTTCATCAGGGAGCAGCAATTCTGAGAATCTCAGGCCTTTGACAGGTACAGCAGAGAAGCTAATAGGAGAAGCTAGGTCTTCTGAACCTAGTCAGCAAATAGGAAATCTTATTCCCAATGTCTGTTCCTATCCACAAAAGAGTAGGCAAGCAGGAGATAATGGAGCAGTCTCTCCTGTGAATGTATTGCTAGKTTTGGGCACAGCAAAGCACGATCCCGTCTAATGAATGCACTGACCATTGTTACAGAATCAGACATTTAAACATGGGAAACACCCACAGTTTTCAAAATAAGGATCGAGTGTAGCCAATGGAAAAGATGGTGTCTTAATACCTGAACCATATCCCCCTGGTTCCATGGATCCTGTTTCTCTACTTCCATTAACTCTTCAATGAGTTCATCCTTTTCATGCTAATATAGTTTCAAATGCAGAGTGTATCCAGAATAATTTTTTATCCTCAAGGCGATTACTTTAAAAAAASCAAAMCAAAACAAAACAAAAAACAAACACATTTTAAAAAGKCAAACCAATCAACAAAAATGTCTTCTTTTAAGTTATTACCCCCTTTTTTATGAAATCTTCTGCTTCTGTAGACACGCTTAAAATACACATAAAGAGCAAGAAATTGTATCAATCATGATAGATGCTTTTATCTTGCTATTTTAGAGTGGAAAAATTCTAGCCCTTACAAGTCTCCTGTTGTTGCAAATGCATTTATTTATTTTCGTTGATGCAGATAAAGATGCCAGTCATGTTCCACTTACGTTGTCATTAAGAAACCTTAAGCCAGTTTCCAGTGTCTTTAAAAAGAGGTACCTGCCACGTTTTGAATCCCACTTGACAGCTGAAAAAATTGCCAGGTTACATAGGAGATGTTGTTGAAAAAAATTCACACACAAATCTCACATCCTCTGCTTCTTTATTGCTGTTTAATTTTTGTTTAGATGTCACAATTAGGTAATACATTGAATATTCATCAATTCTGCTTAAAATTAATGCCAGAAGCATTAAGTCCAGAAAAAGACTGTGTCTTATATTTAGTGTCTCATCTGCACATCTCTCCAGCTGTCAGGAATGCCTTTTGATCCATATTGCTGTCATATGTCATTGATTAAAATAGTGAGCAGAGGCCACTATGCAGGCATGGATGCAGGAACTTACAGTTCAGTCAGCAGGTAAAGCAATTTCAAAGTTCCTGATAGGTCATCTCAGAAGTAACACTTCTTTACAAGCATTTATGGATAATGTATTGACTCAATTAAAAGTGTTAATATAGATTTTGAGGTTAATTCTTCTTTTCAATAAAAACCTTCTTTCCATCGATTATTTCCCAAAAGCCATTTTTCAAAAAGCTTTCTTTAAAATGCAAGCTCTGCAAGACTGTAGTTATGGTATGTATTTTACACCTTCTACCAATTTGGGAAATATGGAGAACATCCTGATTTCTGGAAATAATTTTAATTTTAATATATTTTTCAAACATTCTCCCTTTTTTTTTYTTTTTTTTTTTCTGAAATTGATGTAGTTATATGACTCTCATAACTTTATTAATAGTTTTTAATCTATTGCTTGAAGGAGGTTACTGCAGTGGTCAGCCAGAAAAACACAAAAGTGTATCAGGCAATATTACGTTTGACAAGCCCTTCGATCACTGCAGTCATGTAATTATGTCAAAAGGTAGATGATAATACATCTTGCATTTCAAACCATGGAAATCAACACTAAGAGAATTTGCAATAACCCTTGATTAATAAAGTCAGAAGAACAAATTATCTACAAGTTATTTTGTACACATAATGCATACAAGAAACAATCTTTAATATAAGTTCTAAGAGCTGAACACTGATTTGATAATGTGTGTCCTTTAAAGGTTCCAGTGTTCATAAGTATTTAACAACTGCCCTATCTAGAAATTATTTACCTTTGGCAGAAAAATTTTGCTTGGTATTTCATTGTGTTCCTTATTTTCCAGAACAATGGTATGGTTTTAAACACTAGGGTTTTCCATCTATGTACAATGGAATCACATTTGTCTTTAGAATATTTTTCCTGATTACATTCTCTTAGGCAGTCAAGCATGAAAACTCTTATTAATAGAAATGGAAAAGTGAACCCAACCAATACCTCAGGTGGAAAGTTTTTGCCTTCTTTATGATGCTTTTGAATTATTGGTTGACCCAGGTCTTGGAGCAGGAGACCAACCTTATCAGCAATTCCCTGACATGAACCTGTGCACAGTCATAACCAAGACCAGACAAAGGATAGCACGACACTGATATTTTAAAGACATTTTAAAATAAARTAAAACTTTATAAACACAACCAGACTCAGCAGACTGAGTCTCTCTTGGAACACTAGTCTGTGTTACTGAATCTAGAATTTCAACTGGTGTTGAGATCAGTGAGGATCATATTCTGAAGTAAATTTGGACACCTTGAACTCCCACATAACATTAGCAGGAAGTAGGGAGGCTCTCTGCAGATCATTCATTTCTCAATAAGCATTCATTGGACCCTTATTGTCATCTTATGTACAGATATTTTTACACACTATATAAACTTTCTTATTCATACTGCTTGTAAATGCAGTATGATTTCTTTCATGAGATGACTAACTCCTTGTTGAAAAGGAGCATTACTTCAAGAAATCATTGAGGCATTGAATCTTGCCAAACAATGACAGCAGAGTTGTGTAACAAGGAGAAATGACTTGGAATTTTTTCATATTAAAGATCTTTTGCACTTGCGTCTGTAGATGCAAAAGGTGTTTGTGAAGATGTTTTGCTGGATTTTTGAGATCCATACACACCAGAATTCTGATACAAAGAAGGCTTTTTTGAATAATATTAACATGATTCAAAAAATAATAAGGTAAAACTAGAAACAATTATGTGTTTAAACAAAAATTCCACTGCTTTCAGTCAAATCAATAATCTACTGATATTTCCCTGAATGGCATTCTCTGCATAATTAATCAGAGACTGAGGGAAAAGACAGGCAAGGGTCTCACTGGCTTCCAACTAAGTTCTACATTTGATTTTTTCTTGACTTTGTGGCAGTACTACAAAAGATAATGTTGTTATCTCATCTCATTTAGTACCCTGAGGTCAACAAGAGCTAGCTACATAAAAGAAGTACAGGAAAATATTTTAACAGGTTGTGAGTACATTAATGACCAAATACTGTGTAAACCCCTGAAGCATAGGATTCTGCTTTCCATCCTATAATAAATGCATAGGATAGTTTGGATTGAAAGCTAATCTTCTTCAAACCCTCTGCAAGGGAGGGATGAATTGAGGTTATTCAGAGCCCCASACCACCTGACTTTGAATGTTCCAGGTATCCATCTGCTCTCTGGGCATCCTGTGCAAGTTTCACCACCCTCATCACAAAAAAATTTCTTTCTCACACATTCTTCTGAATCTCCTCTCTTTAAATTTAAAGCGCTGTCCTGTTACAACAGGCCTTATTAAAAGGTCTGTTCCCATTCTTCTGACAAGTCCCCTTTGGATACTGAATGGCCATAATAAGATGTTCTCAGAGCCTTCTTTTGTTCAGGCTGAGCAWTTCCAATTCTCTCAGTTTATCCAGACAGAGTATGTGCTCCAGCTTTCTGAACATTTTTTGTGCCTCTCCTCTAGACCATCTCCACAAGGTTTGTGAACGTTGTTTGCTCATGTCCAGTTTTACACCAACCAGTGCCCCCAAGTCCTTCTGTGCAGAGCTGCTCTCAATCCMTTCCTTTAGTCTCCAGCCTGTTTTKATAGCAGGGGTTTCCCCAGCCCATCTACAGGATCTACATTTGGCTTTGTTGGTCCTCATGTAATTTCCAGGGGCCACTTCTCAAGCTAATCTAAGTCCCTCTGGATGGCATCCCATCCCTCAGGAGTGTCAGCTGCGCCACTCAGCTTGGTGTCATCTGAGAACTTGCTGAGGGTGCAGTCAATCCCTTCACCTGTGTCATTGATGAGTTATTTAACAACACTGGTCTATTATAATGTTCATCATCTACAATTCCAGACAGAGTATTTATCTATATAAACAGATGAAGTCTTACTCACTGTGAAAAAAAGATAGTGCAGAAATTCTGACTTACCCATTTTTAAAAATTTATTTTTCCTGTACTTTTATCATTATTCTTATATTACTTAGCATTATATTTTCTAGGGTAATCAGTTTTACAAATAGACACATTATAAAAAGTACTTTAATGTCTAAATAGACACAATGAAATTTTAACAGGTCTACATCTGTAATCAGACCATTTTTGTAATTCTTGAGGGGTTTTGAACTTCCTCTACACTAGTCCTAGTTGTTTTTTTCCAAAGTTGATTAAGAAATTTCCTAAAAGCATATTGGCATTTACCCATCCACTGAGATACCTCTTCCCCTAAAAAATCATCTTCGATAAAGRTGTTTGCATTTTGCACCAGACAGAATATAGGGGGATTTGTGAAAGCAATCTCTCTGCTTGCCTTCCTATTATTCATCACTGGCAAGGCCTCTGGCTATTTGCTGTACTGGAGCCCAGAAAGTGGTTGGGTGGTATGATAATATACAGGAAGCACACAGTAATCTTCATACCTACATAGCATCCAAATTCCTTCATCTGGAGCAGTTTTCCAAAGCAATCTGCTGTTTGACCACCAGAAACCTGGTAGCTGCCTCAAACATAGGGATTTCTCAGCCTCCCAACTGCCATGTGAGCTTCCTGTATTTAGAGGTAGCTGACTTCTGAGGCAATCCCATTTCCAGACACTTGGTGACATGGTCTAGAAGTCCAGGATCTTCTTGAGCTTTAGACAASCTCTCTAAAATACCCAAAATACCTCCAGGATTACCATAAAGGCAGGGTTTCAGCAAATTTGCCTTTGCATCAAAAAGGAGACCAAGTAATRTGTCTGTTCATGGAGTCTCAAATATTGGAAAGCAGCCCTATCAAAATATTTTTATCTCCTTAAGTGATGTGATCTCCCAGATTGCAGATAGATTTTCAGTCTCTTATGCTTCAGGTTCCAGCTGAAATTAAACCAGCTATGGAAATCTCAAAATTCTTCACAATGCACAGMCCCACTGTCCACCCAGTTCTCTCTTATTTCCTCTTTTTTTCCCTTTCATGTAACCCTTCTTGGCTACAGCCTGATTAACTTTTACAGGTTTTGTTTGATAGCATAACTTTTWTACTATGTGGAACATCATCATCACTCAGTTTGGATTTATATCTCTATCCACCACTGTACAGAAACAATATTAACCATGTGTAATAAAGAATCTCAAGAGATGCTCTGTCAAAACACAATTCAGACTAAAGAAAATCTTTATGAAATATGGACTCCTTATCTCCTGTAAAATACAATAAAAGTCYTTATGGGGAAGGTACACCTAAATTGTTACAGCAGGATAAATAGTGAAGTTATGTCTTAACYTGGAAGAAATATTACATGCAGAAATATTACATTTTTTTGTTACAAGATATGCCTGAAAAATATAGTATATGCCTGAAAAATATTAAACTTGTAGGAAAAAAATTAATGTGGGCTTCAATTTACACAACAGTGTAAATTATCTGTCATTTAGTGCAGACGCAGATATTTAACAAATGCATTCACTGTTCATAAAAATACCACCAATCCCTAGCTTAGGCATATTTCTGTCTCCTAGTATGCATTTCTACAAGTAAGTACCATTAAATAAAAAACATGGTCTTTTTCTCTCATTGTAGCAACATTATTATAAAATGTTTTCCTGGAAATGCAAAGAAAAGAAAGTTAGCAGTYAATATCAATGCTCATTGGCTACTTTCCATATTCTTTTCAATAAAGTCTTCTGATAGCTATACAGAAGACTTTTATTCATGAATGACTTGTTATCTAACGCAAAAGCAAAATTCTAAAGCCAAAGCATAATACTAGTAATATTATCTGCATAATACTAGTAATATTTGCTTGGTTTTGTGTTGTTTCTTGACATTTGCTCTCTATCAGCAAAACTAATCTCATAAGGTTGCCATGAACCAGTAACAAACAAATAATGAATAAACATATTGAACCATAAATTAAATATTGGGCTAAAGCCATTTCCTTATCAGTTCAAAATTCAAAAATCAACTTATACAGTTAAAACCAGACGTCTCATTCATTCCAGSTGCATTTTACTACAATACAACATTTCAAAGGCAGTAATTGCCGAAAGGGACAGATAGATATTAAATACTAGGTATCTTCCTAAACATCTTTTTGAGCTGCTATTGACATRCATACAGATTCCCACAACAGAAATTTCTTTTCAATGTGAAACTGAGATAACAACCTGAAAGATAAATTTCTGATGCATAACTTAAAAGGTCCACTCACTACCACACCAAACAGAATCCCTAATCACAAAGGTGTAAAAGACCTAGGAATGACATGATGATATCTGTTAGTGATCTTGCTACACAATACGATTTTCCTAATTTTTTTTTTCATGCTTTATAGTTCTTGTTGGAATAAGCTGGGGGAAAAAAATCAGAATACAGGAAAATGATTTATTGTAGAATTTAAATTACATGGAAATTAACCACAAATGCTTAAATTGTGAATTTTGAATTATCTGAGCAGAAAAGCACAGTCATATTCAATGGATATGTATRTGGATATCCGCCATCTGATACCTTGGGAAATTAGCAATAACCATTTCAAAAGAGCTTTATAGCCCTAYTAGTCCAGCACTTCTACTACTTAGGAAAAAAAGATGAAGAAATTATTTTAAATTTAAAAAAATCTTTTTAAAAAATCATCCCTAAATCTGTCAAGTGAAAGCTATTTGGAGCAGTAAATGTTATTGGAATGAATRTTAGATCTACTTTTAAAAATCTGACTTCAGTTTTGCTGAATGTTTGGTGATACAATTAGTTCCTTTGCTCAGTCTGATTCACAACTTTTTCCCCCTCAGCCTTCCTCTTGACACATTGTAGGGTTCCAGATCACAGGGTTTTTTAACTGGTCAAATTWTGATTTGATTATATCAGTGATTTCTGTCTCATTTCTTAACTGATATTGAGGACAAGATCYCAAACTGCAGCACATAGGCACAGTTTAACTATGTTCATTGAAGCTAAGCTAATCACAGGAGCACCAGAACTGTTTAGGCTTTGTATATAATCTTTCTTCTTTTATTCCTCTTCCACTGAGCCAAGAGCATCTGAGATGGTCTAATGATGGACACCAAGCTGCCCATGTGACCATCTCACAATATGTTCAGTTTATTCAGTTTATCCAGGATAAATAATCCATCCAGTTGCCTGGTCTGAAGTATTATTAGCCACTCTGCCAGTCAGATTCCCAACACCTGAGACTGTCACTGCTTGGACTGAAGACTCTTCACAATTGGTGGCTCCAGTAAGCCAGATGGGCACCTTATATGGCTCCCTGTTCACACCACTCACACAGTCAGACCRGCTTTCTTCCCTGTTTGACTCTGTTTCCCATTTATAAGRTATCAAACCTCTGCATCATCAAATTAATTTAATCATGGTCTCTCAATATCTTGAGCTGATGCCTCTGGAGGGAGGGAATCCTGGGGGTTAATACCCTTGCAGTCCAAATGAGTGGAAGTTTCAGCTCTTCCTTCTGAGTCCTCATCTCCTGCTGTRTACCTGAGTGTCTCTCACCTGGCTGTGACCTATGCCACAGATCCCTGTGCCCTTTGTTGTGCAAARGGTCAGTGCCTACTCACGGCCTCTTGTCTCAGGTCCTGCCAGCCAGAGCTCCATTTGCAGTTCCACTGCAGCTCTATCTCGAGCTATTAGCACTGAACTTGTTCCTCAAGAGCACAGAACTAAATAAAATTATGACCGTTGCTAATTATTCCGCCTTTTATCAATTTTCTTCACTTTGTAGGACATTCTACAGCAGCTCGTTCTTTCATGGTTCCCATGTTCCCATCACAACTCCCTGTGTTAARGTCCTAGCTGACAATGAGTGCACTGTCCTCTAAAGTCTTGTTTGAATGCAATCACAGTTCTCATAGCAGGGGTTATAAAATACTGCACAGACTGGAAAAGGCATAAGAATGTGTATTGGAGTCATATTCCTGTGGATGGTACAGTACTCCAGGAATTATTAAAAGGAATGTGTCTACACCATAATTTAAGACAGACCACCMAATTCTTCTAAAGACAAGCAGTAAGTTCCCTTTACTTAAATAACAAGGGTAATTTTGCATTGGAAAATGAAATTTAGTGTTGGCTGAAAGAAATAGCTGTTCCATTGAGCTCAAAATTGAGATTGGATTTCATGTGTTCAATAGAAGATAATTCACTTTTATTGAAATTCAAATCTGAACAATATTTTCCCCCTTTACTTAAAATGCAATTAAAAAATTGTAAAACAGTGTGACTTAGAAGATCACAACTTCACCATGATTTCAACACTCACACTTTCTAACACCTCTCCTGTACACATATATTTGCACTGTGAGGAGGTGAACGCATGCTAACAAGCTCCATGCAGCCATATGGAAACAAAACCAAGTATTTTTTGCTTAGCACCAAAAATTTTGTGAAGGATCTAAAAAACGAAACTAGGTAAAACAATTGCAGGCGATTATCTGGGAATGCCTGGAAAKGTATTACTTTAATATTTATGCAATATCACAGAATGCTCAGATATTCTCATGAGGAATGGAAATGCTTAAATCACATGATAAACGTATTGCATTGTTAAAAAACTTTGAAGGTAAGTTTTTCTCAGAAGAGAGGGGGGATTTGCRTTACAAGTGTGTTTGTGTTTACAAAATAAGGTACAAAAAGTGGAGTCTGTGTGTAAAGCATGATTATAGTTAAATTTTTTTCAGTTGTATTTCAATTTTTTTTCTATTGCAGATTACTTTTCCCATCCAATAAATACAAATCTTATCCTTGTCCCCAACCAACAACTAAATACATTGCAGACACTCACCCACTCCCTCCCAGACGCTGAGTGTAAATAAAAAAAGTAAAAAATCATGTGTTAAGRTAAGAACAATTTAATAACTGAGAAACCAAGAAACCAGGATTTGATTTAAATATTTATTAGGCACACTTTGAAACTATTGAAATAAGAAAGAAATAGGACTTTGCAATTTCTTTTTCAGCCTCTGAAACTCAGGTTTTGTAACAGTAGATATTCTAAATTAACTTTTTGCAATAGTTTTGTCTACAGAGTAAAAGCTATCAATCTGATTAGTTACTTGTCGTAGTTTGAGAGAAATAAGTTTTTTCTAAGGAGAAGTAGTCCCAGAGGCCACGCCTCTGAGAATACAAGGAGTTAAAAGCAGCAAGAATTTCCAGAGATTTCTCTCTAGTTTTCCAGCTGTCCAGGTGAGAGGACCTCCGCTCTCTCCCCTCAGCCCCCAGGGCTGGGGGGGAGGGGCAGAAAAGAGAAGAGCAAAAAGGGAAGGGTAGATGTGTCGTGTCCCCCCAGCCCCGTGCGGGCGGCTGCCTGCATCCTGGCCTGGCAGCAGTGAGGAGGGGGGAAGCCGGGCAGGTGGGGAGAGGGGGCCATGAGATGGGAGGCACGGCGTGGGCCTTGCCCTGGGCCCCTGGGCCCCCGTCCTCCCCCCCTGTCCCCCCGAAAGAAGACTTCGGAAGTGGCTGGCAGCAGCGAGAGAAGGGAACAGCCTGGCAGCGGACGGAGAGTGCTCCTGCGTGGGGGGATGTCCCGGCCTTGGCAGCAGAAAGAAAAAAAATCTAAATTACATTTTAAGAATCTTGGTCTCTCCAGARCATGAAAAATTGCTCAAAATCACTTTAGTATCACATGCTAAATATATAATGTTTATCTAGCTTATTTGTGCTMACTGATTCACACAAAAGCACACTGTGCACACTTACTAACTCTCTTAAAAGTGTATTTTAATGATGAAACTGTGTTTTTTCCATTATTAATCRCAAGTATTTATAACCAGTCTGTGTAGACAGAAAATTTCAATAAAATACCCTTCAACATTTTATCTCAGAACTTAATTTGCAAATAGATGAGGAAAGGTGACAGCCATAACACATCATCTTTACATAGACAAAGCCACAGCATCGAACACTGGTGATATTTTCATGAATGCTAGCCATGATGCCCCTGAAAAGCCTCAGAACTGTATACTGATATCTGCATTGCATCAGTGCAGACCRCAAATGTTCTACATATCAAGTGTGAGGTCATGTTTTTAAAATCAATCAAAGAACAAAGAAGCTCAAAAAAAGCAGGGAGAGTGAAGTGGGGGAGTGATGTTGTTGTTCATATTGACATTAATCTGTCCCAGGAAAGGCACAASTTTGATTGCTCTGTTTGCTGAAGTGGTATGAAAAATTAGGAAGTTTATCCAAGACTTCACTATATGACTGGAAAAACTAAAAGGAGACAGACACTGTACTGATTTGCACACATTAAAAAAAACACCAAAACTTGAAGTGGCATTTGTCACTGTCTCTGGGACTCTACCTGAGGTCCTGAAGGACTATATCCATGTCTTCAACATTATCACAGTCTTCAGAAAAAGTCTTTCTCTCTGAGTTCTTAAATATCATGACGACTGACGGATTCTGTGCATCTGGCTTATTCCAAATGTCTGTTCAATACAATTTTTTCCTCTCCTGATTTTAGTTCTCAAAAGGTTAGTGGGTATAATCTAAATGGATCATCTACCTGCTATGTCACTTTTCTCTAAGATTTCTACCCTGTGACAGAAAAAGGAGACGTTTCCCTACAGTAAGATGACTGGCTTAGATAAAAACGCCCAACTTTCAAGCAGCTTATTTTGACCCTCAGAAGGAACAARATGCAAGTCTGCTTTGAGAATAACATGACTATCTAACAGATGTTACTGTTTTAYGTGATTTTTCAAGTGAAGAACCCTAATAACTTGAATGACCGATTTTTCCCTTGAGAGTGTGGTGATGCAAGACTCAGATATTGCCTTTGCATGTACTCGGCTTTACCAACAATTTTTACCAATAAACAACAAAAAGTACCTGCAGAGTTCAGTTCAAGGATAGATAGATAGATAGATAGATAGATAGATAGATAGATAGATAGATAGATAGATAGATAGATAGATAGATAGATAGATAGGTAAATCGACATTCCCATTCAGTCCTTGACATCTACACTGAAACTAGCTGTAAAAAGGCTTACTAATGTCATTTCCAGAGGTGATCTCTGTTGACAATATCTTGTCCATTAGAAAATCACTTTATTTAGCTTTATTATGTACAAGTGCTCAGGTCGTGGCTGTGTGGAACTGCTGAGGTTGCCTTTGTGAGAAGAAGCAGCTTGGGAAGCTCTGTACCAGAAACCATTCCAGAGGACTCCAACACACCCRCCCAAGTGATGGGAGGTCCCAGACAGTATTTTATAAAAAGCATAAAAATGCCACACAGAAGAGGAGGAGAGAAGAATAAGGAAAATATACAAGAAACAGCCTCACAGACACCAATAGTGGTGAAGAAGGTGGGGGAGCAGGTGGTCCAGGCATCAGAGTAGATTCCCCAGCAGGCCTGGGGTGAAGACCATAATGAAGCAGACTGTCTCTGTTCACATGGAGAACTGCCATGGAGCTGATATCCACACTTGGACCTGTGGAGAATGCCATGCCAGAGCAGGTGGAGGTGCCATAAAGGAGCTTCTAGTCTGTGGAGAGCCCACCAGTACCATGTTCTTGTGAGGAGCAGTGGCCCATGGAGAAGAGCCAACACAGGAATGGGTTTTCTTGTGGAAAAGTACAAAGGGTTTTTAAAGAGCCTTCCTGGCCTTTGTGGATATCACTTTGAAATTGTGCAGTTAASAATTTTTTACTTTAAGAAAATTCAGCTGCCATTGGTCAGAGAACACCAGTGAGTTTGGATTTTTACCCAAACTGTCTGACATAAACAACAGATTCAGTTGCTGAACCTCACTTTCTTGCTCAGTGCTAGCAAAACTGAGGCTTCTMAGTATTTACATATTTTTAACCATGACTAATATTGTACTCAGTCTTTTAATTTTACATACAATCTTTTAATTTTTCTTAATTTCTTCAATACTTTGAGTGCTATGGTAACAACAAATCGTAAACCAAAAGYTAACTGCCTCACATATTACTGCCTYATCTCATACATACCCTAAATTAAGKCTATGAAGATCCCAAATGTGAAGCTCTCCTTTTATAGTAAATTACAGGAAAAATTAAAGCTATTTTCCATGCAAGAGAACCGCATTTCGCAGATGCACTATCTTTTAGTATTAGAACATATCAACCAATCCTCATTTTCTAAAAATCTTATATTATGCTACTGGAAATGAGCTCCAAAAACTCTGTCATGCATTAGCCATCAATRTCTAGAACCTTTGCTAACAGAAAGATACATCCAAATTCCATGAAAAAAAAAGGATGTTCTTATAAAAAACATCTACCCTGCCACTAGAGATGACAGTATGATGTGGACTGAAATCTGCTGATCTGTTTTTCTAACCATAGTTACTCTGCCTCAAGACAGAGACTCTGAGAGCAAAGTGCACAAGACCTTTCTCAYCCTAAATCTATGTCAGCTTTGGCTGAGAAGCTCTTGGAAAACAAGATCTGATACTTTTTCCTGTAAATATAAACACTGCTTCAGAGGAAATCCACATAAGATCTAGTGCTTTCCTGTACTAATGCACCGTACAGGCAACCCATCTTCAAGCAGTAACTTTCAATAATAAAGAATACGTAAGCAGAGTTCTATAAGCACGTTCCTTTCCTGGGCTGGAAAAACACAAGTAGACCCTAAGTAGGTTCTGCCAACCATATTTTAACACTTTTTCATAGGTTAATGGCACAATTTTTAATTTAGGAACACTGATCAAAGAGTTACGACAGCAGTAAATAAGTAGATTAAAAAATTACTTGTCATAGAAAGTAAGTGATATTAAAAAATTGACCTTAAAGGCTTAAAGAAATGCATACAGATCAAAAGTTTAAAGGAATCTTTTTTASACTAGATTCAATATATTTACTAGGACATTTCTTAGTTTGTTCTRCTTTAAAACTCAGAAAGGATGTTAGATTTAGTAGYATTCCTAAACTGTTGGTTCCTTTGYTCTTTTTTTCTAGTAGATGTCTGCCAGCAGAACACTGACTACCACAAAGACATCTGAATATGTCCCTTGAAAAATAACTATTTAATTCCCAAAATTTTTATTTACCTCATAATCAGTTAAAATTACTATAAATGTCTTGGATGGAAAGGTCAAAAGCTTGCCTGAAAATGTGGAGTAGCAGTGGCATCATGCTGTTTGCTACATGACTCACTTCACCTTTTGTTTAGCCAGAAACTACCTATTGAATTGAGCTGGAATGCCACAATTTTTTTTTTTTTCTTTTTGGTCAGTCTGTATATTCCTCTTTACACTACATTTTAAACCATTTTGAGTCAGAAACTCTTTGGCTTTCAGGAGCCCTCACTCAGAAAATTGTTGAACACTAAACTTGAAAAAAGGCAYACAGACTTCTGTGGCCTAAGAGATTATTTGTGTAACACAAGTGACCTGTTAAAATACAATTAAACTAAAGTTGCCTGCAARTGTCCTCTGACTTTAGGACAACTGGTTCATAATAGCTAATGTGCACAGTACCAAAACCCTCTAAAGCTTTCAGTACAGAGAGACTACGTGCAAACATCCAGGAATGGGATTATGCGAACTCTTGAAGAGTGGCCTCAAAAATGATGACTAGTAAAGAAAACACCTRCCATCCCTGCAGTTTAAAAGTATAAGCATGTGATTTTTGGTAACTGCAGATGTTCTCTGCCACTGCTCTCTTTGAGAGGACTGATGTCACTGTAGCAAAGAGACTCAAGTGTTGTTCTGCTCTGTAAGTTTCTCTCAAGTGCCTAGAAAAAACACAGCCTGAGAATWCCCATTGATTTAAATTGAGGTACAAGAATGGAAGGAGCATTTATATTGGGCAAACCAAGTTGGTTTAGTTCTGATTATTATTCAATGTGTTAAAAGCAGATTTTATCCATRTCAAAACCAGTGGGGGTAGGAGTTGTTGTTATTGCTGCTGTTGCTATTGTTATTRTTTTGAGATAGAAGAGGTATCAAAACTGGTGATTAGCTTTAAAATRTTTTCATTTCTACACACATGTATTTTGCGATTTTAAAAAATAATTTAAAATTTTATAATTTTAAAAAATCTCATCCAGAATAGTGGGTCTCAGAGGAAAAGCTGAAAGTTAAATAATGTCATCCACTAAACAGTTTATGAACACTGAGAAAAGTGCCATAATTTAGGACTGACTATGCTAATAGGGTATAATGAATGCTGCTGTGCAATGCATATGTAGAGAGATACATCAAGGGATTACCTCTGTAACATACAGTATCTGATCTCAGTTTCTCAAAATCTGTGTTTCATAAGAAAACAGCCAYTCTAATTCTAAAATACGAGTAAAAACATCCCTTCCAGAATGAACGAGGATGCCAGTGGGACCTAGAACCTTTCTTCAAACAACAAGCTGTGCAGCATCTCCCCCTTCTCAGGCAAAAGAAAATCYAAAGAAAATAAATCCACCAACATGTAATGGAGAAAGGAAGCTTTATAGACAGCAGCAGAACTCAGAATTAGTGTGTCACCTAGCTATAAGCCAGAAAAAGAAATGAAGGGGCCAATCACAGATTTGATTTACTGTCTGTGCTTTAGCGTTTCACTCTGACTGAAACCTGRGAAATGGTATGTAAGGTAAGCTCCTTCAAAAAAATAATAGTGAGAGAGGCATCTCAGAAATCACTATAGGAAGTAGCAAAAGCACCTTCAGCTTAGTGCTATTTTTCAAACAAAAGCCAAAGATATAAATGGTACTTTTTAAATAACTCACATCACGTATTCTCAATGTAACCTTCCTATCAGYATGTTTACAAGGTTGTAGGGGGATTCTTTGTGAATTCTTTAGGGGAATTCATTGCTGAATCTTTGTACTACTATTCTTTGAAAGATACTGCTACAGATCAGTTGTTGTCACAGCAGTAATTTCAACACAATGAAAAGTAGCTTAGGTTAGGTTCAGGGAAACCTTTAGCATAGATTCCATAACAGGTAACTTGCAAGCCCTCTGGTTTAAAGCAAAATCCATGAACATTGTATTAAGTTTCTGCACCCTCTTTGTAGTGCATAGGACATCAAGTGTCCCAAAATTAAATCCAAAATTGCAAACACTTTGTCTAGGGTGCCAAACCAATCATGGCAATATCTTGAAAAGTAATATGTCTAAACAACTATCACATAAGAAATTGTGGAGGCCCAAGCTTCTCAAATCCCAGATGTTCTAGTTTCAGAATGTCTTCATCCACTATAAGCAAGCTGTTCTAACAGAAGGTGCCTATCTCTATTGTTTAAAGAACTTTAAAAATCCTGTAGACACTGACATACTTTCAAATATTTTAGTGGTTGTGATACTTACGGGAACTTTAAGTATCAGTGTTTCTCATGAGAAGAGAGAAAGCTTCTTATATGATAACCAAATTACAGAGATTACACAAGAGGAGGCACCAACACTACTATTTATTCTTATGGCCAGCTTTTAAAACACAGGCCTGGTTATAAGCATAATGTCTGAGGAGTTGAATTTTGACAGAATGTACATACATTCTACAGACCAAAATATTTAATCCCACATTTGCCACCCCAAAGGAGAAATTTTCTTTGCTAGACGGGGACACCCTACAATGAAATTAAAAGCCAAAAGCAGTAAGATATTATTTTAAGATATATAGATGTTTATAATTTTCTGCTGCCTTCTCTTTGTTACTGCAAAATTTGTACCTTTGTGGCAMATACAAATATGTAAACAGATAGTCAATTTCAACTGGAAATTATCTGCCTCAGGAATATAAAAATGATTTTTTACTTAYGTGAATATATTTACCACTTAACCAGTGACTTTATATCTCTCTTTTTCTGATAGTTTTAATAAATATATGCACTAATTCATAACCTTGCATTCAGTATTTTTCAACTGTAAATCTCAAACTTCCTCACTTAGGTCCAATTACTTATTTATAAATGACATAATATTGCTGCTCAAAAATTAGGATACATAGGCAAAAGAAGACACATATTCAGAGCCTGCATGGAGAAAAAACCTCAGGCTTCACTCTAGCTAACAGAAAAGAATCTACAGAAGTAGAAAACAGACAATAAGTAGACAGAAGGTRAAATTATGTTAACTGATTGCTGTTTTATAAAATCGGAGCTTTAAGCAACTTTATAAAATATCTATTTAAAATAACCTTCAAGTAGCCTTCAAGCTAAGTAACAATGCAGAAGTAAAAATGGAAACCACACATCATCTGTTGTGAGATACTCCTGTGCATCCTCAAGTAGCCAGCCCCCTTAGAATACGTGCAATGTAGAATGGAAATGATGTAGACTCACCTCTTGTTTTTGCAAACTGCTTGTCTAGTGGAGAGTAACAGTAGCTAATTAGGTTGAAATCAGTCTCACTGGGCAAATCATTCCACTCACCACAAACAATCCAGTTAGATGCGGCATATTATGTCTGCAATATYCATGACACTTGGGCTCAGACTACTCAAGCTAAATTATGACAGGGAAAGCCAGAGCAATTTTGAAGTGTAAAATTTGAAAGAATTCATTAGGAAACACCCAGCATCATCTAAAAGGGCAAACTGACAAAAATATACTTCATCTGTTGAAATAATAATTCGATATGCAGCAAAATGCCAGTTGTACTGCCATCAAGGCATAGATGCATACCACATCAGCAGGTGAAAGTGTCTGTAAGGAGACTGATGCCCACCGTGCAATCCTCATACATTCTTCTGGTGTAGACTCTCTCACTGCAATACACACACAGAGTAAAAACAATCTGAAATATGTTTTTGGTAAATTTAAATTAATTTCCACTAAAATTGAGAAATGTTCACTATTGCTTCAACTTGTGTTTCAAAGCAGTTTTAGAAATAGTCACAAAAGCCACATGGATAATGCTACAGTGGTGGCTGGCAAATCACAGACAGAAGCCTAATGGCAGTATGGAATACAATGCACTTGCATGGAAGAAGTCCCATTGACTGAAAGAGGCATTGTTATAAATTTCTTTCTTTTCTTTCTTTCTTTCTTTCTTTCTTTCTTTCTTTCTTTCTTTCTTTCTTTCTTTCTTTCTTTCTTTCTTTCTTTCTTTCTTTCTTTCTTTCTTT
>CADDXX010000205.1:1076410-1126809 GCA_902810485.1 Alauda arvensis | reverse complement strand
TTCTTTTCCTTTTCTTTCTTCTCCCCTTAAAGAAGCCTCAACTTTAAGACTTCATGTGGAAATAAATCAATATGCTACTGCTACTGATAAAACCTACTTTTGCCAGAAAGATAATTATGGTAATTGCAGTGTGGTACACAGAACTGCATCACACACTATGTGAGAAATTTTTTTAGTAATTTTCTTTATCTTAGCATTTAGAATGTTTTTGTGTTATTCCAGATTCTTTCTCAGCTCAGTTTTAAAGAGAATTTGATTCCTGTATTTCTCAGGTTCTATCCCAAAGTCTTCCTGGTATAAAGGGTGACAGTGCCAATGTCTTTGCTAATAGCTTCAAGTTTCTGTCTGCCTTAAAAATATCACAAAAATTAGGCAATTATTTTATTCCTGACAAATTTAGAGATAATTTAAATTTGGATTAATTGGAAAACAGTAGATGGCAGCTTCCAGTTCTAACACTCARTAAGGAAAATTACTATGTATTGTTTGATCCAATGCCCATGTAATTAAGTAGACTTCCAGTCCCTTTTCTCATGTCTAAAGCTAGAAGACACAAATGTGATCAGACAGTCTAAAGAAAGATCCTGGCCTGATTTAACAACCACACCCAGAGTTCTTTAAATTAAAATAAAGTCCACTGTGTGCAAAAGCCAGTATATCAGGGTATGGCTCTGTATCACATCAGCCAAAGACTGACACATTTTAATCTAAAACAAGTATTAAAATTCCCTRAAACTACAACAAATAATTTCTTACACTTCCTTAACTTCCAAATATAGGTATGAATTTTTTAGGTTTACTTGATTAAGTACAAGTTGAAGCATTCAACCATATATGTTCTTCAGGTCCATTTACTCTAGGGAAGCACAGCCACTGAAATTTAATGGCAGTGAACCAAAACATGATGAACTGAGGCAATTTCAGTTTTGTTGACCATTGCTCCAGGCCATTGTAATTTAATGAGTAGTAATCTTATTTAAAATATGTTGCAGGCAGCAAGGTGCCTGCTGGGAGAAAGCTGCTACGCATGAACAGATCAATATGTACTGCGTGCATTCGACCATTCAATAATCGATTCACCCTTGTTATGAGAAAATAAATGCTAAAGTCCTAAAAGTTAATGTCTATAGAAAGCATTTACAAGGCTATCAAATTATTAAAAGTTTTTATGGGTTCTTATTTGTTGCTTTTTGTTTTTAAATCTTTGTTCAGTACAAGGTATATCTCACAGCAACACCCAGTTAGCACTAGCTACTTGACTTCCAGTTTCATCCTAGGCTTGAAGTTTTGATTAAAAGACTACTATTACTTTGAGTGAGGAAACCTTGGGATCAAGTAAATATTTTCCAGTTTAAAGAATTTTAATGCAAACTGCAACATCTATCTTGCTAGAGTTGTTTGTTTAGTTTGGTTTTCTTTATCAACATATTTTCTTTAAGACAGTCCTCTTTGGATCTGTTTCTTAATAACAAAATAAATTTGCATTATATTTTTAAGTTAGCATTAGAGAATAAAAAGGTATAATTTTAATTTTTTGTCTTTTTTTTTTTTTAATTATTATGAAACTGTATTTTGGAAGAGTACCTTGGCTAAGACTCAGCTTGACTGAGGCTGGATCTAAGGACAAATTTGCTATCTACAGGCAGTGATTCCTTGTTGCAGGGCTCTCCTGGCAGTGTCTTTCTGATAGTCTTCCCAGGAATAAAAGTGAAAATTGTGAGGACAATGCAGTACAGATATGGCCTGAAAACCTTTGTGCTCTGAATGTCTTACATAGGTTTCTGACAACGCTTTGCAATTACCTTCATTAACACAAAAGTATGGACTGCGTCCTTTYGTTTTATTGTGCAGGCCTTGCTGCTACAAGAACAGAAAAATATTGTAGCCAGTATAGAGACAAACTTTAAGTGATGTTTCAAAGGTGTTCGCACTTTGAGCACCTAATTTCAGGTCTTGTGCTACGATGGGTTTCAGGTCACTGACCAAGACCAGCATTTCAGCCACAGCATTAATCGATCTGACATGCCCAGATCCAGCCTTTAACGTGTTATTTAAGTTTTAATAACCAAAATATTTTGTGATGCTTATGCTAGCACTTCCAAAAAGGGATGATTGAACTACAACTTCATGCGGCATCATAAAAGTATTTGTAACATATTTAATCTTTCATAGAGCCAAAATTGCAAATATTGAAGTGCCAATTTCAAATGTCCCAGCTTATCTGTCCCGCAACCAGTTGCTAATAGTGTTATTATGGCTATACTGTAGTAGAATAATTCCCTTCCTAAATGGTTAATATTACAATTTTATCTGAACTGGCTTTTGGAAGGCTSTCTCTGGTAGCTTTACTCTCAGTCCACTTCTCAATGTCTATTTTCTCTCTCTCAGGTGAAAGTGCTGTTGAAGTCTGTCAGGAAAACAACATAAACCTGCAAAGAGCAGAGTTATTTCTGCAGAATGATTTCTGCTCTCTCATTTTGAATGTGGAAGAAGCCTTTCACATGCTTACAATTCTATTCCCAGACAAATGTGTGCCAGATATTCCCCAATCCTGACAGCCCATTTACTGGGACAAGCAAAGACTTATTTCAGTGACCTGTTACCAATCACTCAAAGACAGAACAGCTTTGAGACTTTATTTTCTCTCCAGAGGATGAACCAAGTTTTCACTGTCTTTTCGATCGAAAGCAAATGTGGAATCAAGTCTATCACAAGTAAGATTTGGGCTTATATGTTGACAGCATATCCTTTTGGAGTTTTCTGCTACCCTGTGGCAAAACATATATAGTATCCAAGAAGGTGCTAATGACTGTAAAGCCCTTATTTATTTTAGCCTTCCCTAATTCCTTAATGTTCTACTCTAACATTATATAAGTTTCATTCTGAATCCCAACAGACCAGGAGAACAGCTGTTCTTTTCTACCCTGTACTTCTACTGAAGTTAATTAAGTTCTTTCTCATAACTAAAACCTGTAGAGAGCTAAAATTAACAGCTACTTTAATTCTTCTGTGTATCATGTTTCATGGTAATTTGCCCTCTAGACAGACACTAGTCAGTGACTTCACTCCAGCCTGGAAGACTGGGTCTTTTGGGTCTGGTTTTGGTGGGTTTGTTTTTKGGGGTTTTTTTTGTTTTTGTTTTTGTTTGTTTGTTTTGGGATGTTTTTTTCTTGTGGTTTGGGGTTTTTTGTGCTGATGTCAGTGTTACTTCTGCGCATGCAAAGGTCAAGACTCTCTTCTGAACCMTACGGAGAGACTCCACTCATTCTCATCAGACAGAATGTCCAAATGCATTAAACAAAATTATCAACTACTATAAATTTTTGGTCTTTAACCATTCCACAAATCTGGGGAAACCTGGAGGCTTACAGATATATTTTGCTGATTGAAGCTTGAATCTTCCTTATACYGATGATGTGGTGAAAGGAGGTGTTAGTTTCAGATATGCACTCAAAATGTAAGAATTCACCTTCATGCACAAAACATTTGCAAGATTTAAGTCTAAATTTGAGGACTTGCATAACATTTAAATGATGAACAGACCSCCATGATGTCCCTGATCAAGAAGATAATTCTAGTAAATATTTACTACTTCCAAATTGTCTCAATATGACAACAAGAATGACCTTTTTTAAAATTTGCTTCCACACATACAAATTAAGCAAACTCATGAAGTCATAGCAAAAAAARAGATTATGTCAGTGTGCCTTGGTTTAGGGCAAATTTGGGAAGAAACTTCCAAACAGGTCCCTCTAGAAAGCAGATTAAGCTGCCCCTCCACCAACTGGTTCAGGAAAAGATTTCCTTGGAGAAAAGTGGGRAAAAAACCTGTTTATTTAACCAGCAAAGTATTCACAAGCATAAAAAATGAGTAATAATAAACAATAAAACCTCTTGCTGCTCTGAAGAGACAGCAAATTCAGAAAGTCCTTTTTGTGGGGTGTAGCTCAGCTCACTCAGTCTCTTATCAGTCCCTCCCGAGCTGGAAAATGCTGTACTGGGCCCCAGTGGGCTACAGGTCTGAGATCCTGGTGTTTTTCTGGGTTTTCAGTCCAGAGCAGGTTTGAACAGTTCTAAGAAAAAGAAAAGCCACAGTCCAGGGAACTTCTCCACCTCAGCTACCTAAAAACTAACTAAAAGCAAAGGAGAGCTCTCTCACTGTTTGTGCTGCAGACAGCACAGTCTGGGAGAGGGAATGTGGGGGAGCAAGTGCAGTTTCTGAAAACAAACTCTGCACTTCTTTTTCCTCCCCCTGCTCTCAGAACSAGTCTTAAAGGTCCAGAACTTAATATCCAGCATAAACAGAAAAGACGACTGGGGATACAAGCACCATAAAGTTACCCTAGGACAGAGTGTTAACTGRAAAAAAAGAGGCTTTACTTCATCTATTTAATTGCATTTAACACAWTCTATTTTAGAAGAAACAGGATGAACTCCATGAGAAAACAAGAGTTTCACTACTGTAAAATTAGAAAAGCCATAAATCCACAAATCTTTTCCAGAATCATGTGGAATATTATGTTTTTATCCAGAGGCACACCTGGGAAGAATTTAAAAGTTATCTATACAAGTCTGAGAATTGGTGAAAAAAAAAAAAAACTCTATTATCATAAAAAATACTTTCCCATCTGTCCACCAGTAAGTACCTATGTTTCAAAGTGAGCCAGCTGATGCWGAAATACAGAAAAGTAATCAGGAATTTTTAAAGAGTCAATTAAGAAATAACATGCATGAAGAAAGGGACGAAAAATAAAAAAGAAGTTTTCCTCTCATAGACACAAATTTCATGCATCTTACAGTCTCTTGGGCTACAAAAAGCATCTGGTTTGTCAGCAGAACAGGAGACAAAATAATAACTGAAAACTGGTGAATGTATGATCTTCTTTATCCTTATGCCTCTGTAGCTTTTATTATGGATTTGGGTTGCTAATGACTATTTATTCGTAGGAATATTTTTTGTCAATTTCAAAAAGCAAAAATCTGAGGCATTAGTCTTGGCAGACAGACTAGGAGGTGTCATGTAGATACTTAACAGAACAGAATACTAATTTAAAGTAATAAATAAGTAAATCTTCTACGTGGGTGATGCTGAGGAGTAAGAAGTGATGTAACAAGAATAGTTCCAAGTTAAAAGCTTAGGCAGACTTGGGAGAATTTGGAATGATGCTACACCACGGTGTTTTCTGACTGAAGGAATTTTCTCACACACCAGAAGACAGCACCATTTGACAAAACAAACCACACCCCTCATAAGAGATTGTGCTTCATCTAAAGAAGATTAACACACACAAAAAAAACCATTTAGCTGTACAGCTTTAAAAGAGAAGTACAGAAAGGTGAAGATATTTCAGGAAATCTGTGGGCATTGGTGCCTTCCTCTTAAAAAACATGCAAATATCCTTATAAYACAGTTAACAAATTATTCATAATACACATCAGTATTTCTTCTGTGATTGTTTCTGCAAGACACTTGGGTCATATCTGAGGATGGGAAAAGCCGAAAAACTTCATGAGAAGTTCATCAGGTAGTTCATCCAGAAAGACAACTTTTGCAACTTCTTGAATTCTGGATRAGATTGTCAGTAATGACAACACATTTTAATTCAATTATGAACAGAAATTTGCACTTCATGGAAAGTAGCTGGAAAGTATCTTTAATAAAGATTTCTAGAGAAAATAATTATTCCCTTTTTTTTTTGCCTTTTCACTTCCCACTTTTTCCCTTGAACCAGATGAAAATAACTCATAAAAGGTACCACCTTCATTTCAGCACCAAATCCATCCCAGTAGCAGCAGCATTTAAATGCTTTTTCTACTATAAAACTAATTAGCAATCACAGCAGTTATTCTCCAGAGAATATGATGCTAGTGAACAAAATCTGTGTGTCCTCTGATGCTTTTCTCTATAAAATCTGGTACAAGCCATCCGTAAAAAAACCAAACCAAACCAAACCAAAACAAACAAACAAACAAACAAACAAACAAACAAACAAACAAACATACCTCTGGTCTGTTCCCACATACAAATTTCTGCGTGTTTAAATTCCAGTTTGCCTTTTGAGATAGCCACTTGTCTTGGCTTGAAAGGTGTCTGCTAAGAAAGGTGGGAATCTACCTGGGAATGGAGAAAATGACCCCCTTCCTTCCAAATTATTATAACTTTGAAATGAAGGGGCTTTCAGGCAAAGATATCAGAACAGAAATAACAGTTATTTACTATTATGTATATATATTATGGGGCAAACAACAACAATGGTAATAACAACAAACAAAAGAAAGAATAAACCAGAAATCCCAATGAAGTCTATTCCTGCCCTTTAAGCACTTTACCCTCTGTGCAGTTCCAGGCACGGCCGCCAGGGGCGCTGGTGGCTCCCGGCGGGCAGGGCGGGTGCGCTGATCCCCATGCCCTGCAGGGGGCGCTGTGGCGCGGGCTCGGGGAGGGCACGGCAATGGCGGCTGGGCCCAGGTGGGAAGGGGTGGGAAAACGCTTTACTTCCCAAACCCCTGGGACGAGTCAGTCTCCGTGCCCCAGCAGAACTCTCGGAAGCAGGAGGCTGGAACGGGAGGGAGGAGCAATGTCCCCAGGYGGTACAGGCGATGTGTCAGGAACTCTGCAGCAGGAGCTGGAGCCGGGACAGGCCRGCAGGGGTTGAATGGCTGCAGTGCAGCAAAAAGGCCCGGAGCAGAAGCAGAGGCAYGGGGMGGGTTGGCAGCTGCAGCCCAGYTCCTGAGCAGGGSAGGGAGAGGCTCCCTGGAAGAGGGAAAGGGCTGGGGGATCCTGGGGTTTCCCCTGAGGCACCCAGCAGAATGTGAAAGGTCCTCTGGGGAGGTGGGGTGCTAATAAGGTGCCAGTGCAAACGCCTCTCTCAGGAGCAGAGCTCCACTCACGGTAGAAGAAAGGCAGCAGGAGATGGAATCCTGCAGYGGTGATGAGTTCTCTCCATAGCGACTGCAGCCTCCTTCCCTTCTGAAYGCTGAGAGCACAAGAGAGCAAGGAGCTGCACCCAGCCCCCTCTTCCCCAGTCCAGTTCTCACGGTATCTCTGCCCCTCCAGGAGAAACCCCTCGGTAAAAACAGAGAGCAGCCAGCTGGACCATTCCCCTGTGTGATGGCCACTTTTGGCTCCTTGTGTACCCGGTCCTGTTGTCTCCTAGCAATACCTATGGGGGGAAATTCTTTGAGAGAAAGAAATGAAATAATCCTAAACCCCAACACCACTACAATTAGCTAATTAAGGGCTAAATTAGGATTACTGTAGGTGGTGCAAAATCAGAAGAGAGACAGAAAAGAAGCGTTGCCTCAAGGTTTTCAGTCTGCAGGATGCTGCAGCAATAATAATGCCCTCAGGCACACTTGCAGGTATGCAGGGCTGCCTTTTATGCCTTTATGCTCACTGCCCAAGCAGTATGCATTTGATCAGGCCTCCAAGGGCTATTTGATAGACCACAGACAGCTCAGTGTGGTGTTTCTCATATTCAGAAAGCATTATTGGCAGAAGAAATCCAAAAGTTTAGATTCTGTGCAAATGAAGAAAATAGAGAATAAWGGGGAGGGGAAGGAAAACGCATTCTTGTGTGCTCTTACTGTGTCATTACAATAGCAGGACAATCTGTACTGTGATAGCCAAGGAGGTGAGACCTTGCACAGGAAGTCAAATATCTGCCTGTTTATTTCATATGGGAAAGAAGAAGACAGGCTTARTTTTTCTAATTGGGAAAAAAAGGGCATAAATGAGGTCCTTGTGAAGATATGAATAACCATAATAATAGTGTATTCATTTTCATACCAGAGATATAATAAAAATAGTTTTACATTGAGGAATGTTTTGTATACATGATTTCCTACAAGTCCAGAAAGCTGTAGGAAAGTGGGAGAACTGATAGTAGCTCCACCACTTCCAATCATTTACAATCTCTGTGGATATTCAGTATGTAGCTTTATTTTACCTAGTCTAAAATCATAGCTTGAGATCAAATGCAGTTAAAGGTTCTAAGATTTTATGSTATAGCTTCTTGCTACTTCACCAGAATTTATGAATATTTTCTTAAAATTTTGTTACCTGTTATTTTGGATTAAAGGGATGTGTTTTTTATCTGACTGGGATAACGGACTTAAAACAGGATTCTTATCCTCTCTCCTCAGCCTGCTGTGGCACTGGACTTTATTTAAACCACAGTAATTTCTAATTTACAAATATAATCACAGTGTTTAGCTTTGAAACTCTTTAATTGACGCTTCTTTCATTGTGACTACTGAACTGTACAAATATATTTTATTCCGAAGTTGATAATTTGCTTTTACTTCTATAGTGTGATAGAAGAGATAAAGAAGGTCTTGAAATTGCCAGAATGACACCAAATCTGAACACATGATTTCACACAAAATGTCCTAGTCAGCTGTTGTGTACAGAATTGATGGGTATATCTGAAGATACTGATATTAAAAAATATTTGYATTTAATATAAATTTGTCTGGAATAGGTCGATCAACATCTTGTTGCAAATTAAATTTGCATTGTTTTTCTTGGACACAGGATGTGGTTTTCAGAGCATTCCAGTTAGATTAACATTGCTCTGAAATTTAAGTTTCTGGAACRAGTAATAGTATTTTAGATTTTGATTGCCATGTGTTCTAACTTTACCTTTCATATTGGAAGACACAGAACAATTAATGAAATTTATCTTATTTTTCTTTATATACACCTGTTATTCACAGGTGCTAGCTCTATTTTCCACATATAAATAGCTACATTTGTAGGTAGTCTTTGAGTTGTTCACCTTACGTGCCTTTTGTGCTGGTCAGGTTTCTGTTCATTGGACTCAATTATTTTTTAGCAACAGAACTGTCAACAATTAGTATGTCACAGAAATAGGTTTTCTTAAAACGTTTGATAGTATTTGGCATTTGTAAATGTAAATTTGTAGAGTCTTAACCAAAACATGTAGGGATCAGTTGAGCATCAGTCAGTGTGTGAGTAACTCTATTGTGCATGACTTTTTTGTCTTGAGGTCTATTCCTCTTTCTTTTCCTTTATTGTTTATATTGTTGCTATTATTATAATGTTTCATTTCATTTCAATTATTAAGCTGTTCTTATTTCAACACCCAGGCTTTTGCTTTTTTGATTCTCCTCATCCAACTAGGGCTAGAGGAAAGAGGAGTGAGAGCAGCTGCACTGAACTTAGTTGCTGGCTGGGATTAAAACATGTGCTCTGTTAGAAAAGGCTACACATTTAAAACACATAAATTGTGGATTATGACAATATAACAGATAAAYAATTTTTGGTGCTTGATACCACCAGATATGGCTGAAAATCATAAGATACAAAAATGATTTAGCATTCAGGAATAAAAGTATACTGTTAGACTAAGTCAGCTAAAAATAAAACTAAAATAGCAATCCATCTACATGCTTCAGTGTATAAAATAATTACTGAGTATTTCAGGAGGAAATTTAATCCTCTATATAGATGCGTCAAACAATAGGGGGTATAACAGATGTATTACATTTTCAGAAAAACCTTATGTTGAGCTCATAGAGACAATACACTTAGACAGGAAAGCTATTGCTTATTTTCCATACAAGAAAATGCTTAAGATACTTAGGAAACAGAGAAAAAAAATCTATTTCAACCAAGTCTGGAATGTTCAAAAATTGTAGCCTGATATTTTTCCAGGGTAAATTAATCCTTACAGAAACAATATTCGCTCAAGTCTCCACAATAATTTATTACCACTTCTGATTTTTTATGCATTTATTTAAATTTGTCCACAGACTAATGCTCTACCTTTTAGGTAAAACTCTGAAGCAAAGGCACAATGGAGATCATACAAGTCAGAACCAAGGCTTTCCCCATCCCAGCTGTGAAGTAACTAATCACCAGTCTAGTACCTTTGGAGAAGGGAAGTATGTTACACAGTCTTTGAAGTACCTAACTCTGCTTCTCAACCTTTGTATATCACAAAGGTGTGTGGTTACTTTTTAAATTATGAGACAACTCTTCCACTCACAGCAGCTTCACACATCTATAAATACAAGTATACAGATGGCAAGGGAGAAACGAAGAATAGATCCAAAGTGGAGTTAAACTTGTGTTAGCCACCAGAAACAATGGACAAAGCAATTTTCACAACTTCTTAATGACCCCAAGGCAGTTTTCTTGAGCTGCAGACTGAAAATGTCAAACAGATTAATTCAAACTAATACAGCTCACCAAGAACATTCTGGGCTGGGTTGGTTTTTTTTTATTATTATTTTCAAGAAATTGATGAACAGAATGTGGGGCAGCACTACAGCAATACTGGACGTCCATAGTAGTATAAAGATTGTTACAGAGCAGCTTTGATCAGCAGCAACAATATAAATACCAGGAGCACACACAGTAATTTGCCACTTTTTAATACTTAAAAATTTCTGTATTTAGGAATATTTCAGYATGTTCAGCAAAATTAAGCCATTTTTTCTTGGAATACCAGTTATCAAATATTAACGAGCGAGGTGCTTTATCCATCAAACCATTCTGATTATAATCTTCATACCAGTTTATCAGAGAAAATTAGTACAATATGTGGCTTTTGTAAATGTTAACCTAACTGAGAAAACTGTTCACATAAACTTCTTGGCAATCTGCTTCTCATTTATAAGTATCAGCTGTTCTACTTTCAGTTCTGCCAGATCAAAGCCTGGCCTATGCTATAGAACCTTCTACTCCATCTTGGGCGGATGATCATCAACATCATCCCAATCTGAAAATGTGTGGAAATAAAGACAGCATGAGACAACTCTTTCTTCATCTCTTCCCCCACGGGTCACAGAGACCAAACACGTCACCTTACTGAGAGATCAGGTTATTGCAAGACTCTACTGCGGAGCTGTGTAATGCATCGATTGTGAGCATTACAGCAGGATGACATAGGCAAACACATGGTCTCTGTGTCAAGAAAAAAAGAAAGTATAAATTTAGACTTCCCAACATGAAAAGTCAAGAGGATCAATCTGATGTCCTCAGGTGTACTCTGGGGTGAAAGCATAAAGTACCTCCATATATTTCTACATATTATGATTCACAACTATCAGCATCTACAGAAGAGATTTCTGGATTTTAGGAGGTGATTTGATACACAATGCTATAGTTTAATAGTGACCTCTATCGAATGCAGTTTTATGATTCCTCTGTATTCTGGTTTGTAAAGCTTTTAACATTCTTATTTGCTCCCAACAAATAAGAATGTTTGTTCTGTTTGACTTTACAGCTGTTTGGTCTGCTTTGCATCTCTTTTGTGGTTTTTTGGTTTGGTTTTTTTTCCCTGTGATTCCTTGCAGTTCTTTTTTGATTTGTATTTCTGAATGCCTTCCCATTACCCCCATATTCACTAGATTTTCAGGTTATTTCAAGGAAGGATGATTTCAAATATATCCTGTTCTACTCTAAGCACACCAAGAGGTAAATTTTCAGTAAAATGCAGTCATTTAGATGCACAATACGTATTAACATTAATGGAACTCCTGCAGCTAAATTCATTCAGACCATGCTGAAAATAAAGCCACAGCTCTTCTCATCAGTGAAAATTTCATAAGGATATTTTGCCCAGGAACTCAGTGGCCACACATAACTACTAAGAAAGCAACAGGGCTCAAGGCCCCTAATTGCTGACTACACAACATAAATAAGTCCATGACACTCTAAATGCTCTGTTCTACCAAGTGCAGAATCTTAGAAAAGATTATATATACCCTTTATTAAGACACTTCAAAGCACTACATGACTTCATACAAATGAAATTCCACAGAGAAACACTGCAACACAAAWTTTTATGTATTTCAAGCCAATTATTCTTAATTAAATCTTGAACTAACAAAGTGATCTCTTTGGTGGAACACTGCTCTTCATGCTGAGTCAACCCCCTATGAATATACATATCAGAATCAGTTTTGCCTACACTTAAGCATTTGGAATCTTCAAAATTTGGATACTGAGCATTGGAAGAAAAGTGCCTTCCATCCACACCTTTTCCCTGACTATTCTACATACCATTTAAATTAAATGGTATTTAAATGACATTAAATAGCAGTTTTGAATTTAATTCCAGTCAATTAAGAAATTTCATTTTTACCTTCACTCAGTTTCTTTTTTTAATGTCTCAAGGAAATATGTATGTACCTAAAAGGCCACTGCTAATGAAGTTTTTCAAATAATTTCTCCTAAAAGATTTACTTTTCTTCAATGCCTTCACTTTTAATCTATTTCAGTTAAATTAGTCAGACTCCATAAGCATCTGTTACTCAATCCTATTGCTACCTTGCTTCTAATTTTCATGCTAAAGGCCAAAAATAATCCAGTTGCAGAAAGACACTTTAATAATGGCTCAATTTTTTTTCAGTTCCACACTAAATTTTATATCATTGCTGCATCATATAGTGAGTTGTCCAGAATATGATCTTTAGATACACTGATCTTTATGAAAAGCCAAAAATAAAGAAGAAAACCCAGATAAGCACATTTAACAGAAGCATATTCRTATCTAATCCATTACATACTACACAGTCTCTGCAATAATTAGTACTTTCACAGCTTCATCTGGAAAAACAGGAATCCCTCTTTCCTGCTCAGTGTTTCATCAGACTTCCCTGTGCAGTGCAGAGGTAAATGAGAAATCAGACCCAATGGTTCTTGTTAGAAATAGCAGCACTTCAGAAGTACATAAAATATTGAGGACTCAGCATGGGCATTATACATCCACTTTTGTTTTGCCAGGTGCCCTCCAGTACTTATATGCTCAAAACTAAAGGACTCAGTAGCCACAGAGCTGTGTCTGAAATTCGTAAGAATTTGCAATGCTTCACTTCCCTGCCCATCCACATACCTGTTTTAGAGTTATTTTAAAAAATCAATGAACAAAGTGTTTCAATATCATTGAATATACAATAGTCTTGTTAGTTGGTATTAGTAAGGATTCATCTCTCCACTACTATCTGTTTTGTTTGGTTTTTGGGGTTTTTTTTACTTTCTAATGTGGTTTATGGACCCTTATAAGAACATTGATAAGAGCCTTTTTCACAAAGTATTTTCCACATTCAAACTTCGGAGTTTAAATAAATTATTAACCTCCCAGGTTACTAATTTATATATTAGTCCTCTCATCAGGTTCTAAAGACACATGAGGCCTAGACTCACAGCTAGTATGGTCTTTTGGAGTGGACGCAGCACAGTCCAGCTTCCTACATCTCTGTAGTAAAAATTCGTCATTCCAAATTTACAATCTAACTAAATTATGTTTTACAAGGTGATCAGACATTTTGTATGATGCAGCACTTGTAAAATAAATGCAGATCTCTTGGTCTACGTGAAAAGTGGACGGTCAGCACTTAGCCTGAATTTTTGCTCATTTGAACTTGTTTTCAGCTCTCTACTTATATATTCCTAGTGCCATGGCAAAGACAGAGACAAAAGCAGTCTACAACCCTGTTTTCCATTCTTTCCCATCCAGGCTGAACTCAGGACAACTGAGTGTCTGACAAAGTAAAAAAGAATTAATGACCTAAGTCTCTTCAGGTATCTCCTGGAAATATTGTGGAAAGTTCAAAAAGCACAAGTTTAGCTGGCACTAGCAACMTATAATTTCAAATTCCAGAATCTGTAGGCAGAAAGGTGGATAGGCAGAGTGCATCAGAGAGTGATTTGGAACTTCCGTCATTCTGATGCATGGACCAAATCTGTGCTTCAAGGTGATTTCAGTGAGATCACAAATGGATCATGGTACACTACAAGTAATGCAAAAGTACAGAACAGAAACATTTTCTTTCACAAACAGGAAGAGAATATGCAGAATATAGATTATATAATTTACCTTCCCAGATTTCTCTACTGACACACTATCCTTTTAATTATTTCTACTTCCCATCCCCTTCCAACTCTCTCCCCCCAACATCCTGCTGATAAATTCTACAGAAAATTCAATGAACAAAGATTTGTGGGAAGACTGGAGTTTTCTGTGTCTAAAAACATAAGAATAAAGGGTACAAATTTAAAATCTTTTGCACATGTATATAATGTAGGTCTCCTAAGAACCAGGAAGTTCCATTGTCTTGGCATATATTGTAATCATATTAACAGGTCTCAAGGAGCTTAATTTGGCATTGTAATTTCAAGGACAACACTGCAAAAAACTGTAATGAGGTGTGTGCCACATGCTCTGTATCTGACTTTTTTTTGACAACACGTCCCCTTGTGCCCACAGAGTTCCAAAAGGTCTTCCAGCAAAAACTACTAATGATTTAAAACACAGCATGATGATATATCATCAGTTAACATGATCTTGTGTAGCAAGCGTCAAAAATATGAAGTGCAATGAAAAGCAAACACTTGCACTGTTACTGCAGATTTGGTTTGTTGTTTTTTGAGTTTCTTTAAGATAGCCACACAAATTATATGATTRTTCACAAGAATATTTTAAATCCATTTTGTACACTTTGTACATGTGGCCTCATAAAGTAAAAAAGGATTAAACATGTTCATCTGGTAATGGCAATGCCACAAATTAATTTTGTGGCTAAAGTAACTGTGACAAAAAACTTTTCCCACTTGCTTCCGCATGTGGATATTACCAAAAGGCTCTGCTCCCCAGAATCCCATTCTCTCCCTACAGGCAAACCCATGTATTCAGACGCATTATGCTGATTCCCTCATGCTTGTGAAGCTCTTTGAGATTGCCACATTGAGCACACTGGAAGAACTGGAAGAGTCTATGCAAACAATGCTTTAAGCAGTTCCAGAAGGAGCCATTATGACACAATTTCTTTCAGTACCTTCACTTTTCTTATAGTTTTTTAAACTTTGCTGCTTACAAAGGCTAAGAAAYGGGGGCAAAAGACAAAGAAAATCCTTATCATCAATAAAGTTGAAGGTAAAACAATGAGTAAAAGTCCTCAGGCCTTTCAGAATCACTGATGCAAGGACATAACAAAGACCCAAGAGCAGAAGTCCCTTAACTGGCAGCAGCCGTCTGTGAACTATTGTGCCAAGAATCAAGATAATGAAAGGAATCATCATGTTGCAGAGGAAAAGTGATTCCAACTGGAAATTTTTGGACCCCAGAGCCAGAACTTCCCATTTATTCCTCAGACCCTGCTGCTTAGAAATGGATCAGGCACTGTTCCTGCTACCTCTGAAGTGATTCTAGAATCCATGTTATTAAATGATTATCCTTGCTTTCTGCATGAAGAAGCTCAGGCAATATCRGGCATTATGCAATACCAAGGTAAAGGATACAGAGAGGGTGTTTTCTTAGTGTTTAGCTGCTGGTCTCCAGTCTTGCAAGAAAGAARCCTGATCAGATAGTAATACCCGTGAGAATGAGGTTTTTATCAACAGCTGTTTTAATTGAATGGTGGACATTCTGTTGCTACATACTTTCTCTGCCGAGTCATATGGACCTCATATTACTCATTGTAAAATTTAGCTCAGCAGTAAGAGGCATACTTCAGTAATGAAACTGTAGATAAGCTACCATTCATCATGGTTTTTCCTAATGTTTAAAATTGTTTATGTGGCCCCTTCTGTGCCTGCCATTCCCTCCTACCTCCTGAATGTCCTTGGTAGCAGCTAAAWAACTTAATGACAGAATGTCTAAAATTTCAGAATTGAATATAGGACACATAAACAATTGATATTTAGTTTCTACCTTCCTTATTACCCACTCTAAATTCCTGAGGATCATTAGAAGAGAGATTTCAGGGGAAAGTGGGGGGTAAAGGCGAGTGTATCATAGACTGGGTCCAAGTTATTATCCCATGAGTAGTCACAAACATTTTCATATCTACATCATTATTTCCTCTTTTCTTTGCTTAGTCCTTCATCACGGGGGAAAGGAAATAATAGAATAAATGTGATTTGATCAATTCTGTAAAAAGCAATAAATTGTCTAATACTTAATCCAGAGATCATGAATCCCAAGTTTCATGACTCAGGGCAACCATAAAAACAACCATAATGAAAGAAAGGTAGGAAGTAGAAAATTAAAACTGAAACAGCAAGGGTCTGGACATAGAATATGAYAGCTGTTTAAAAAGGAGGGTACAATTACCAGAAAGATATGAAGATTATATAAACAGTGGTTGCAGGAATTAGAAATAGTTTTTGAAAATGGACAAGAAACTGTTAAAAGYTGCTGAAAAAGCTAGAATACACCTAATTCAGAGTTCTGTTGAACTTCAGCAAAATTTTGCAAGCACATCACTTTCATCACATTCAAGTCAGCCAGCAAAGGCAGCTGTAGAGTACTGGAGAGTGGAATCTTGGTCTAGCAGAAGACAAAGCAAGTAGGAGACAAAGCCAGCGAAACAAAACCACGTAGGGGTTTTTTTCATCTATATTTCTCCGCACAGTTAAGACATTTAGAGAGCCAAGCAAAACAAAACTTAATTGAAGTTAAATTGGCTCTCATTCTGAGTTTCAGAAACACAGAAATCAAAGGTATTTGCTGAAGTGATGTAAACAAACTGTATGGTTTAACTTTGTTATTTAAGGGATTAATCTTTGATGTTAAACAGCTCTGATTACTCATTATTATTCTTTTATTAGTCTATCATATTAGAGTTTGTTGGTCTACTCACAGGCTTATAGCAAATAGATTGATGAGATTTAAAATTTTGAAACTTGAAGCAATTAATTTTGCTTCTCAGAAAAGTCAATACTTCATGCAAGTAAAACTAGACATTTTARATAGTATTTTCTTTTGCCCCTGAAGGAGAATGAGGATTGCCTATTAAGACTTTTATAGAATACACCTTTTGCATGGCATTTTCACASTAATGCATTTTCGAATCCATTCAAATTTCAACACAGGAAAGAATGAATAATTAAGCAACACGTTTAACATTTACTATTACACACCTGCCATTAACTGAGTAGTTTAAAAATCACAGAAGAATGTGCAGAAAGGCAACCTTACAGCATGGATGGAAGAGAAAATTTTGTCATTGTATTTTTTATATCCATTCAAAACAACATTTAAAAACAGATGAGTAAACGAAAAATAATGCAATACCCTCATTCTATTTGAGTTCTGTCACTTTAAGAAAAAAAGTTTATTGTATTTAACACAAAAAAGCAGGAGTGTTTCAGTTAAAAATGCAGCTTGTACCAAATGAAATTTGGTATTACATACTCAAACCAAACATCTGTCCTAATAATTAGGACAGACAAGAAGTTCATCTATCACTTTGGTTTCATGTCTTGGGATGTGGTTAAACAGTGGAGAAAATGTTGTACAGATTAGACAGTGTACTAAATGAGGAAAAAGTTCACTTGAGAAAACTGGGTCAGGCTATGGAAGAAAAAGGGAGAGAATAATGGAGAAGAAGGACAGCATAATAAACTATAGGGGTAGATGCAGAGAAACTGAGGTTATGTAAGATCTGGTATGAAAGAAAAATRAATTACAAAAGAAATAGAGACCTCTTATGAAAGAAAGAAAAGCTTTACAAATGGAAACTATAAATTAAACTAGAACTTGAGCCCAAACACACAAGTGAAAAAGGACAGGGGCAATCAATATTCTCTTCTTACCAGAAAGGGAAAASACATATCATCTTTTTGTTCCCCAGAAAGTCTTCTGTTGGGAAGCATGTGAAGCCCGAGAGCTCTGCTCTATCCACGTGCTGAGTTAGCAGCAGTTGGAGTATTCTTTTGCAATACAAGGGATCCTTGATACATAATTGTAGGCAAACATTTCTTCTGCTTGTGGAAGCCCAGCTTGGAGGTGCAACTTACTGCTTGGATAAGCAATTTAGATATAGTGACATAATGCATTTAAGTGGAGTCTGTGAAAAATGTAGTGGAAGCTGGTAATGAGCAGTATGCTACCTGCCTTCTTTGCTTGGAAATACCTTTAGCAAGCATAACTAAGTGAGGGCTTTCATTTATGTAGCATGATACAAAGATTTTCTCAACATTGGTTTAGTCTGGCTACATTGCTCATATAGAGGAAAGCTGTGAAGGTGTTATATGAGTCACACACACACAAAAAAAAAGTTATAAGCTCTTACATAGCTTCATACAGGGAATAAAACAAAAGGAAATATTTTTGAAAGGCCTTATTTCTTCTGCCTATTCCATGCCTTCGCAGGTGAACCCCAGAGCCCAATTTATCATGATTTAAAGACCTCAGAAGGGCAAAACTTGTTCTAAAATCAGCTATAGAATTCCTTAAAGTAAGGGTATCTATTCCAATATTCAATTACTTATCCAGCATACTGAGCCATATGTTCCTTCTTTCTAAGTTCCTAGTCCTGCTTGCAGCCAAAATAGCTGGCTTTCAATCTCTCCATACCTAAACAAGGATCGCAGGCCACACCAAGCTGTTAAAAAAACTTCACAACATTAGAGTGTATGCCATTATATGGGAAGAAGTCAGAGTTTTTTTTACCAGTGGTGCAGACTAATTTTACAAGTCTAGATTTCTCTTTTATATTCCCCTATTTTCTTATAATTTAATCCATCAAGCAAAGGGAAAGAAAACATCCATTTTTCTTTAGAAAAAGAAAAAATAGAAACACCACATTATTTGAAATAGATTCTTGTCCATTTTATTTATATATATATAGCATAAAAATATATTTATATATTTACATTTATTTTTCATATGATTGTTTAACAGAGGGGATAAAAATATTGGGCTGATCTCTAATTTTTTTACAAAACATGCTTTCTTCAAAAACTGAGTATTAAAAAAAATAGAACTACTGATTATCTGTCTGTGACTGGAATATATCTCCAGAAAGATAATTTAAAGGAATTTGCAATTTTGAGCATGTTGCTGGTTTTTAGAGAAAGCTGTTGTCACGGTAACTGTTAACACAAATCTTCATTTTGCACTTAATAAGTAAAACTGAAATAAAATGCAAAAAAAAAAAAGAGACAAGGAAAAAAATGGGAGAAAAGGTTTGCTCATGTTTTTCTGAAGTTAACAAACTAAACCTACAAAAATAATGTMATTAATTAAGGCATTCTTCTTTCTTGGTCAAAGAATATGTAATGTGTCAGAGGGCTAATATGATAGCTACCCTTCTCGTGAAAGAGACAGCTTGAAATCTGCCTTCTGTCACAAGACATGCAGCATTTACTATTACACTCATGAGTATTTTAAAGCCATGAAAGCCTTTTTATCCAAACTTCAAATAGAGAAAATAAATACTCTCACTTTTTGTAAACTAATCTGAAAAACATTTGTCTTTTCCAAGTWAAAAACTATTCATGGATTGTAATCAAATGGAAAAAAAATCCTCCTTCCATTGGTAACTCTTTGTTGCCAGTGAACAGACTAAGATCATGAAGCATGTGGGTGTGGTGGCAAATAGCAAAGAAGGTTAACTCACTACTTCAGAAAAAAAGATCTGTGTATTATAAAACACCCCAAACTTCATCAGCATTGACATTCTTCCACCTTTTATTTCAAGCAAAATGCCCCAGCAACACGTCAGAGTTTTTAATTAATGTAGGAAATTGTTGATAATTCTGTGCCAAGAACTGGCCTACACTATGTAACTATTTGTTAGCCAAAGCTCATTTTCCCAGACATCTTCTGGCCAGCAACACAGACTGAATTAAGAATTGCAGAGCTGTACACTATGTTTTATGTCCACACACTGCTGCTTCATTTTAACTGTGGCTGTATGAAATAAATGCATTTACATAAAAAAAGTTTGAAACAGGAAATCTGATGTAGCATAACAAGTACATCTCTTGTAGGTATCTAGGGATGACTAACTACCACTGCAAATATAGCCACTAAAGCAGTTCTTTATGTCCTCTGTAGGGACAGAAATAGTGTTTATGTTTATGATACTGCAAAAGTAGTTAMAATATCTGGACATTTTTCACATTTAGTAGTAGGAAAGAACCAGTGTGCTCCTAAAATGTGATAGGTTCTGGCCATCTGTGCCACACTGTTCTGGGGCAAATGGAAATGGTGTGAACACACCATCAAAACTGAGTTACTATGGCAAGCATCAGGCAGAAGTGACCCATGAATATATTGCTTTGTTATAATTTCTCCAGAAATCATCATCCTTTATTGATAGATCAGATCATATATCGGCTGCATAAGGAACTACAGTATAGCATGTCAYGAAAATAGTAGAGATGAGTGATTCTGCATGCAGAGAGAAAATTTGCTTTCTCACTTCTCTTACTCTGCCAGTGTGATACATGATGAGCCTTATTAGCGCCCTCTGACCTCTAGGGATTCGGCTAGATGGTGAGGCACGCAGTCGCGATATCTGCTCTTGGGGAGATCACAGGCTAACCAGTGCTGGTGTGTACGAATGCCCTAAGAAGGACGAGAGGGTTAGCTAATAATAGGAAAGGCTACTTCGAGGAATGAGGGGACACAGGCTCTCTACCAAAGACTCTTAATTACAAGAAGCCTGAGGCAAAAAGCCCCCAAATGGGCAACAGCAGTAATATTTATAACATTTAACATGGGAAGGGAGAAGATTCAAAACAACCAATCAGGAACAGGAATTGAGAGGGTGGCAACTGGGGGAAACCAATGGATTCAATAAGTTATGAATACATTAAGACAAAGATACAAATAACACAAACAGCTGGAAAGTCCCTAGCTGGGATCCAATCAGAAGTCTTGGCCAATAACGAATGTAACTAAACTTCAACTGCCTGGAAATCCCYGAGCTGGCTGTCAATCACAGCAGCCATTTTAAATGCTCAGGGCCCATATAGGAAATTCAATAAAACATACAAAATCATACTAAAACTTAACTTAAACTGCTTCATCCTGAGGCCTTTTGCAGTGGTGTTTTGGGCGCCCACAGAGCCTCATCAACTACTGTGCAGCACACATCTGGAACATCAGCTACAGTTCTGCTTCTAATRCAGAATCATTCTTCGTGCTCTCACCTCTTGTTCCATCTTTCCCTATAATCTTTGAATTTGGTCTTGTATCCACGGARTTCAACTCCTCACATCTTCAAAATCTGTTTTCCCATGAAATTCATCTAAAGTAATAGTACCTTTATTTAACTCTATTCATATGTGAAGCTTCAACTGACTATTAACTTGATACAGGTGTACTACAATGGTGTAATTAGAAATAGCACACAATTAGTTTATATATATATATATTATAATTTTTATATATTATATATTTTATATATTATTAGTGATACTAAGATGGTATAATCAGACACAACCTCAAAAAAACATATATATCATATATATATATCACATATATATCTATCACATATRTATCAGTGTGATCACCAGAGAGAGAAAGGTGGTTAAAGTTTAAAACAGGCAGCATCCAAGGAACAAAAAGCTACCAGACAGAAGAAGCACAAGGAACTGGAAATTGGCAGGGCAGCTTCCCAAATGCACAGGATAGACAACCAGCTAGGAAAAAATATATAATYTGAGCAACATCAGGAGCAGAGGCAAACCCTCTACATGGAAACAGTTTAACAGCATAAGAATCACAGTTTCAAGCAAGGAATAATACAGAAGATGATAAAGCTACTTCTCTCATGAAAGGCCTGTCAGGGCTGACTAATTTGATATTTGCAACTAAGAAACTCTCAGGACCATAGCTATCAGTACTAACCATATTGCTGCAGATCTACATTGCATTTACCCATAGCTCTTTTAGAATCTGACTAATGTTTATACATGTATCACTTATGTATGATTGTAAGAACTGACCACTAGGACAAAGTATATTATTAATGTATTAATCTAGTGAAGTATTAGTTTTAAAATGTGAAATTTCCCTGATTTGTCACTCATATCATCATAAAAGATGATGATCATCATATTACAAAGATCTCTTTATAAATACAGGTTATTTTCACAACAGTGGGACTCTTTTGCTCTTAATAGTGTCTCTAAAKGTGTCTCCCCTTGCTTTCACATATTAACAGTTAAAAAAGGTGCAACCATGCAGATGATTTAACACCATTTTCCTCAAAATACCCTGCCAGAAGGATGTGTATTGCACATCATTATTCAATATGGTGATGCACAGGCTAGGAGATCATTTTGCAGGTCTTTTTTCTAATGCAGCTGCACACCTTTGGCCCTTACATTTTTTCATTAGCCTGACACTTTCTATAAAGGATCAGTTGAGTTTACTTCACTACCAAATGCCTGCCCTTATTGTATTTGACTGCTTTTCTTTTTCTGGTACTTATTTTATTTTACTTCAATTCTTCCTCCCRGTGGAGCGAGGATGTCAAAAAAGTACCAATAAAAACAAACAGTAGGAGCACTCTGTTGATTTCTCTGCTACTCAAGCCATGCCTGAACTGGCTTTTTTCTCATTTGCCAGTGAAARTATTTACCTTGAAGAGAAGAAGAATGAGCTTATATTGCTCTTCAAAGCTTACATATGCTTGAAGTGAGAAAACTCCAGCAGTGACAACTTGGACCCTTAGAAAGTCGCCAGCTGACCAGCATCGGCTTCGAAAGTCTTATCAAGATCTCTCTTGCGGATCTTGCACATCTCTCTTGCGGAGAGATCTCTCTTGTAGAGATCTGGCAGTGCAATTCATGATGGTCTTGGCAGAGGACAATACTCAGCAAGTCATTAAGAGGCCAAACTGCCAGTCCTTTTCCCTTCATATATTTCATTTACAATTCAGTCAATGTTAAGGTAGCAGAAAAATCCATAGAGAGAGACAAAGATAAAATATTACATCTTGGAAATGAAAAATTGTTCTTTACCCACATATTCAAGTATTTACAAATGACCATGACATATATTTCTGCACATGCAGTTTTTAATCAGCTCTCAAGTCTAATAATGTTAAAGTAATATTATATTTTAAGCTATTATTGAAATAACTGCAAAGGAATACTTGGAATTTAAGAGTATCCAAACCGTTAAATTATTTGGGTATACCAAACCCTTATTTGTGCCCTTTTTGTCATTTGTTTTGTTATTTTAACCACTGAACAGCTTTARTTTTCTGAAAACATAGACAACACCCAAAAACACTGTACTTTAAGTAGTCAAAGTAGATTTCAAATGAAAAGTTAAGGAGCTAAGCTACAGCATAAATTGGAAAACTCTGCAGTTAAATCTGTGATATTTCACTAATTCTGAATATTACTATTGTGGCAAACATCGCTGTTTAGTGTCAAAGTTAAGTGGAAATGTAATTTATGAATACAAGTCCTTTCTCACATTTTCCTTCTGCAGACAGCTTGTTGTCAGGGTCCCCCAAGCTGTGAAGTTCAAAAAATGCAAACTGCAGCAAACAGTACCAAATCTTTAATTTCTTACTTCTGTCTGTCAAACATATTTCATTATCTTTTTCAAAAAGGTAATCTCAGTTAGAGATCTTGGAAAAGTTAAAAACAAATATCCCAATTTTTTTTTAAAGTAACTGGTAATTTTTCTTTTCTCAAAATCCATACCAGAATAACAGAAATTTATTTAGCTATTAGTGTAAATTTGTTACATTAGCATGAATGTGAGTAACAGAAGCCCATAAAATTACATATCTCTTACATTTCCACCATTCTTCTCTTTGGCACCATACACATTTAAGGTAAAGATAATAATCTGGAAAAAAAAAGGGATCTATTATCACCTTTACCTATTTGTATCCCATCAGTCTCTATCGATACACTACACCCTTTCTATTATGGCACAGTGAATGTCCTTTTCCCTAGATCTGCACAATAACCAGAACAGCTAGAACTCTGTGTCAGCAGCAATAATACAACACTGTGAACAAATTTTGCATGTTTAGAATTTCAAATCTCATTGTCCATGAGGAGTTAATCTTTAATACTGTTTCTATAGCAAAAGTTTTCTTCTCTTAGCAATTACTGATATGCCACGCACTGGCAATTCAAAAAGCTGGAAAATCAGAGTACTTTCTCYGGACAACCTGCCAGGATCTGTTCATAGGTGGTACTCCATCTGTTGTTACAGAAACATGTTTCAATATTATGACTTGTCTCTCATCTAGCTAGCTGGTTTAACTACAACTTTCACCAGGGTGTCAAAGAGYTTGACAAAGAAAGCAACATCCAAAATTCTGGATCAAGTCAATCAAATCAGCAAGAGCCTAAATACAGCTGATCTTTTGCCTCTTTCCTTTCCAACACATTTAGATTTCTTCATAGTGCCACTCATCTATTAATTTCAAGGCTCTTTTCAGATACTGAAAGAAAGTTGTAGCAGACAGATTGGGATGACAAATAGTCTGAAAGGTGGTAAGATTAATGGCCATTTTAATTTCTAGCRGACATATCTCACTCTTGCTGATTACAAAATCTACTAAATGTGGGCATAGTCTCCTAAAGAAACTGGTAAAATCTACATTGTTTAGAACTTATGAAAGTAGGTTGAACAATGCACAAGAAAAATGTTAAATGCTGTTAAAAACAAGCTATGCTGGCAGAATGATATTTCTAACTTTTATATGTATCATAAACCCCGCTGAATTTCCCATATAAACAAGGAGTGGGAGTTTACTTTGGAGAAGGAAAGACGAGAGGGAAGGTAAAACAGAAGTCTGGGGAAATAAATACCGAAGATCACATCTTTCCAATTTCCTATGCAATTGATTTATCATGTCACAGACTATTTTAGATAATCCAAAATAGTGCATTATCAGCTGGAGAAACTTGACGTATATTGTTAAACACTAAGCAGAGGAAGTGCAAAAGAATTCTGCTAATCATTTTGCAGTCCACTAAATGGAAAAGGGATTCCTTTGATACCTCATCTTGGCTAGTTCTCTATGGAATAAATTTACCACATAAATACAGCCCAATGCCACTCTCTTTCAATGGCTAAAATATACCACGTCTATTTCCACTGCAAAATTAGTTCACTCTCCAAGGTAGGACACTTGCAAAATGCTAGTAATCAAAATCAGCAAAATGTGTAAAAAATTCCTTTAAATTTTTTTTTCTTTCAAGTACAGCTCTAGAGTTTCACTGTTTTTCATAGTGAAAACTAACTGGATTTTTTCTTTTATTGCTCAATAAAATGACGTCAGCTACAAATGCATCAGTTATTCAGTTTCCAGCTAACTCTTTTTCTTTTCAATTTCCATATACCTATTGCTAGAAGACTCATATTTGGCATTATGCATTTCAAAGCTATTTATTTGGTATCTTCTCAGGGAAGACTTCTAAAGTATCTTTCTGACAGTATTAAAAGGTTAAGCACAGAGCAGAGTAAATCTTTTTACGCCACAAATTCATCACATATACTTTTAGCACATGTGCAGAGGTTCAATAACATAAGTTAGATGTGTCATTCTCACACTCTGTTATTATTTCCACTAAATAAAGCAACTCAACATGGCAAAGTAAAAAAATTCACTATCCAACTTCTTCTTTAAAGCACGCACATATATTAAATAAAAGGAATAGCCTGTTGTCTCCAGTAACCATTTTTTTTATTTTCTTGCTCCAGTTTTGCCCTATGGTTCTGGGCTTTCATCTTTTTTTAAGTATTTCTATGAAAATATATCAAAAGCATTTTTGAAAATACACTATGAYATTGCATCACTTTTATTTGCTATTTTCTCTATCAAAGAACAGCAAAAAAGGAACAATTGCTCTCACACTAGTTTAATGTAGYGTAACTATGTGATTTTAACTTCTATGTCGTATTTTACTACTACATTTATAGTTTTACAAGACTAATTTGTAGAGCTCACTTATTATTTCCAGATTAGTTTGGTTTGAACAATGTTACTTCAGGTCACTTGTTAACTTTTTTTTGTAAATTTGTAAATTCAAAAAGTAAAGCAGTGTGACTTGTTGCAGAACACTGTCTCCCTGATAAAGCCTGGATATTTTCAGATAATTGTTGTATATGATGATGTTGTTTCAATGAACAAGAGGAATTAATCTCAGTGTTAWATGTGTCTCAAATGCTGGTCAACAAAATAAATTAAAATCAGTAGCCCTGAAGTTGTCAGCTGTTCATGCTTAAAATCAGATTATTAAATAACAAGCTTATGCTAAACATCAACCTACATCCATTCAGAAATTGTTCTTCAGCAGTGAAGAAAAAATTCAGGCATTCACAGAGGTTCCCAGGTGCAATAGTACCAGTGTCTATGGTGAGAGCGCTTAATTTTCAAAGGAATGAACAGATGGCAAAAGCAGCCTGCAGCCAAATCATCCACTAGATCTTGCCATTCTTTTAGCAGGGAACAAGAGGCCATATTGCAGGATGCAAGGAGACTGAGCAGATACAGGGCAGATCAAAGACATCTGATTGCCAGTGAAGCAAGGCCCATAAAGGACTCTACATGGATGGACAAAATTTGAAATGCATAAGACTCAGGGGTAAGGAAGCTGTGAGAACTAATGTGCCAAATTGGTTCATCTCTGTTCCAGCAAGCACAACTTGGAAATACAGCCCTCAAAACTATCTTTTTTTCTAGACTTYGAAAGCTTTTTCTACAGTCCTTGGTAACAATAACCTGTGTAACATGTAAAAACTAACCTTAGACATGAAGCTAAAGGAAAAAATGTACTTCAACAGAGAATTAAGCTTTGGTTTTGGAGATCCATTCATGCAATTAAAAAGATCCTGGGTTTTGCTGTTGTGTTTTGTTGAAGTTTTTTTTTTAAGCAAACAAACAGAACACATAGACACATGGAAATTCCTGAAAATGAAAATATCATGGACAAAGTTCTTGAAAGAGTGAAACTTACATGAAATACTTCATRAGCCCTACACAATCTATTCCATTTTATATTTGACTATATGCTCCTTAGGATAGAGAAACCATCAGGTTCTCCAGTGTGATGTTCTGAGTTAGACTCCAAACTGATTCTATACACAAGGCAGAACCACTAGAAGTCTGCTTCCTCACCTGAAATAATGAAATAACTCAAACTTGTCTTGAATATGGAAAGTGATGTTGCTCATGACATCATTAATAAGGTCTTCAAATAATCTGTAGTAATCTATTCAGAAAACCACAAGGCAGCAACAAATTTATATTCAACATTTTTGAACATGTTTGTAACAATCAGTAATGCAATTACACTAGTGAGAAAGTTATTGTGCTCTCTTACTAATATAGCAAAGCCTATATTTTGAAGTATGACTTGTCCATTATAAATTATGTTTAGGTAGTATGATACAAGGCATGATTCAAATCAAAGAGATAAAAACTACAGTACAGAAAGAGATACAACTAAGTTGAATTACACAAGGTAGTCCCGAGATATTAACCCCATTTAGCTAAACCTGTGAGTCTAGAGGGAGACATCTGCGCACAACTGGCTGAGAGGGTAAATGAATTGCACATGGGTGTGCATTTCTTAACGTGTTTTGTGTGTGTTAAAAATTCATCTAGCTGATAGCATCTCCAGCATACTTTTCAAGCAACAACAGAAAATGTCATCATAAAAGGGAAACACATGGGGAGAGATTGTTCCCAGAGACATCATTTGGCAGCCACAATCTCTTCTGACTAAGAAGGGTTGCTTAAGATTATTAACAAGGTGGGTCTGATGAAATCTGACATGAGATATAGTGGAAAAAACTGCAGAGAGAAGATACAATAGGTTCATTTATATGCATATAAATTGTTCAGAAAATACATAGATTGAGAAAAATTAAATGAATGAGAATGCACAATCCCTCTGTAGGGACTCAAAAGGAGTCCAAAATTCAAGGATAGTATTAGTATGCAAAGCAGAGGACAAGGAAGGACTATTACTTCAAAAATTTGCTACAAGCTTGGTAAGTAATGATTATGCACAATATGGGTGTAAAATGGCTRAACCTCAACAGCATTAAAAAGAAATTTTCTATACTTGGAGAATTTTATTCGATCTCCAAAGGGTATAGTATATAACTTTGTCTTTGCAGGTCATCACATTATAGARTCTTATAATTAGAGTGTTTGTGGGCTTTCAAGCAATAATAAACTAAACACAAAGAGAAAATWATATGCTTCTAGTGCACTGACATGTAATCCTTTCTTTCCCATTTTCCTCTGTCTCCTTGGAACTGCACTTTTTAATGCCACCTTTTATGTTCCACTTGAGATCTTGAAGCCGGTGTCACTTCTTACTCTTCTGCAGAGAAGCCAGGATTTCAGTATACAGAAACCCATGATAGCATAGAATATTTTCTGCAAAAGACTTGATATTTTCAAATGACAGATCAATTACAAGACACTCACATAAAATGGATTCCCTTTCTTGTATACTGACTTTGTATAGTGTAATATCAAACCAAATAGGTGTGCATTTTAGGCATCATACCTTGAGAGAGGCAGTCTACAACCTTCTAGACCCGCTAGGAATACTAGGAATCATTTCTGTTTTGATAATCCTTTAATTTTCACAAGCTCTCTGCAGGACAGCTAAGTACTGTTTTTCTCATTTGGAGGATGTTAGTAATAGACTCCACCTGAACTCTTGTTCAAATTAAGAAATGGTGTGCATCTAGTACCCAAGCAAGGACATGGGAARAAGAACAGGGTTCACTGTTCCTCTGTTCAGTATTTCTATGAAAGCAGGCATTAACAGTCTCCTTTTTTCCCTCTGAAACTCTTTTTGTTTTGTAAAAAGTAAGACCATCCTATATTCTGTTGTATACAGTTCCATCTCAAACATGTAAAATGCAAGAGTGGAAGCTGACAAGTATGTTACCATTGAAACATCTCAGCCTGAAATAGTCAACAATATGAAGTAAAACTTTATTTTTTTTTGCCTTGGTTGCAAAATTAAAGCAAGGTTTATTAGCAGAAAATTTTCCTACCTGTACACATACTCTGCTAACTTTGTCTTCTATATAATAATAGTTTTTCATAGCCAAAACAATTGTATCCCAAATTGTTTTAAATGTACAATAAAAAACAAAGGATTCATCAAAAAGGAACCATGCAGAGTTGTATGCCAAACATCCAAGATTACTCTGAATTTAAAACAACTCTGTCTAGTTTAGCACATTCTTGTCAGTTATTCAACTCACATAGGATTTTGATATAAAAGGCTATGTAAACATTTATTTGACCTATTAATAACTGCTCTGCCCCCAGAGAGATGACACACTGCATTTCAGAAGAGTGGATCAATATCATAAATACACAATGACAAAGAGAAGGACCCAAGAACTGGAGGACTCCAATAGGTCAAAAAATGTCCTTTGAACACAGTTTTCTGTAAGCACTTATATCACATGTTAAGATCAAGTCTATGAAAATATTTTCCTTAGATTTCTTCCCATCTTCTTTATTACTTATCACTAAATAAATTTTTCAGATTGTATAACTTCCATTGGTTTTTCATTAGATATGAAGGACAAGGTGGAAGACACCCCACTTCCACCTTTTGTTTTTTGACAAACTCAAAACYAAAAGTTCAGAATGTACAAATACTTCTATTCTGTTGGCTTCTCAGAAGTCAAATTAAAGGTCCCTACATTTATCTTCAAAGTTCTGAAGCCATTAAAGGGCTCCTAATTTGCATTCTTTCCTATGTATCTATTGTCATTTCAAGAAACAAATGCCAGCCTCCAGAYCAAAGTCTGTTGCAGCGTGCCACARTGAGGCTTGAGAGCGATCAGCATTTTCAGGACCTGGAGCACACTGCTGAGAATGCTGGYGATAAAGGCGAAGGGGCAGGTTCTTGTTTGAGACTGTTTATTATCGGGCAGGAAGCAAACTCAGGAAGGCAGTCACTTGTAAGTTCAGGCAGTGGAGCCAGGCAACACTGACTGTCTATTGTAGCATATCTTTATGAAAATCTTTGCAGCTGGGATTTTTAAATTATTCTGGAATGAATTACCTCATAACTTCATGACTTTCAAAGAGTAAGGAGTGCAGAAAATTGCATCACAATACGGAAATATGAACAAAACCCCTAATTTCTATTAAGCTACATGTGTTAAAACAAAAACAAAAAATAAAAACAAAAAACAAACAAAGAAAAAACAAACAAACAAACAAAAAAAAAACCCAAAAACAAAACCAAAAAAACCCAGAATACTTTCATATTTTTACATTAAGGTAAGTAGCCATCAGGGGCCTATTGATTCTTTTGGTGCCCATTTAAATCCTCTTCAGAGATAGCTGGCTGCCTGAAAACCATAAAAGTTTCGTCATTCTTGGTTTGAAATCTAAGTCCAGTGGTTTCTTTTCTCATCAAGAYTTCCATCTTACTGGGGACTGTGAACAGCTTCTAAGATACTGAGTCTTCAGTTACTGGCATATTAGTCCACTATCTAATATTTAATAATTTATTGCAGAGKGGTTTGATTGTTTACAGCTATTTTACTTTACCTTACTTGTAAAGTGAGTTCGTAAGGGTAGGACTGTGACCTACCACTCACTTTGCTTCCTGATTTAAAATCTTCATCACCCTTCCTTCATATTTGACTTACATGTAAAGATATAAAGATATTTCTACTACTGGTCAAAACAGAGTGCTGCTCAAAAGGTTATTAGAAGTCCTTTTCAGGGTGGTACCAGCAGAGGTAGAGATACCAGAYTGCAAGGCATTTTAAGTTGCAGGATAGAATGTTCATCAGATTATAGGAAAGCAAGTTCACTGCAGAATTTGGAAGCCACAGAAATATTCAAAACATCTGATAACCAACCAGGTTTCACCTAGTGTAGTTACAGGTAGTCCCAGACTTCACCTCCTTAAGTTATTATGATTATAGCAATATATTTTAGTCCTCAGGTAGCTGAGTATTCAAGTTCGTAAAACCACAAATGCCAAAACTTGCTGAAGCACTAAAATGATTGTCAAAATTTCCAGAAACCTTTTAAGATTTTACTCACCTTAAAAAGATTGATAATACAGTATGAAAAATATATTAAGTTATAAAAAAATCTTCAATTGCTGTTCTCCGTGAGTTGTTCATCAGTTGTGCATCAGGAAGAATCAGAATATCCACACCGTATGATCAGAGACATCTGCACATTTTAAGAGCTTAATAGCATTTAGAATACATCAGAAAGATGATTTTAAAAAACCCATGAAAATATATTATATGCATCCCCTGATAAACGCAGTTAAATATTTAACATTATTGATGGTAGACTGCTTAGATATTAACGCATTTGCTCCTACACAGGAAAGTTCAAAATCCTACCAAGAAAACACCATTGAGATTCAAAATTGTATTTCTGCCTAATGTTATGCTGTGTGATGCAGCAAACTGATTCTGTACCTTGGATGTCTCTACATTGCACTTCAAAATATTAATATATCCATCACTTTATGCTGAAGCAAACAACACAGACGTGCATAGATCCATTTTAGCATACCCTTTACTCTGCACAGGAACTAATAAAAAATTAAGGACACTTTTAAGAATGTGTATGACAAACACACAAGCTTCGGAGGTAAAATAAATACACTGTACTAACCCTGTACTAACAGCATAGGAGTATAATAGATCTGTAAAGCATAAAAAACGTACATTTCAGGGGGTGATATGGCAAAAAGTTTTCTTAAAATCCTTAGGAAAAAACAYTACATTACTGTCCGTAAATAGGAGGGATTCACCTATTCTTCAGATCGTTATTTCTCTAGGTTTGTAAAATTATGGCTTTGCAACAACAGTCTTAGTGCCAGACTGGAGGTCAAATCTCAGCATCATATTTTTTGCCCAGAGTATGCCACCAAAGGCAGGCCTGTGCTGAACTAGCCACATGTCAGAAGGATGACATGTGTCTCTGTGTCACATCACTGCTCTGTGGTTTACTTCCAACATCCTCTGGAATAAAGAGTAAAATAATTTACTCGTATGGCAAAAGCTAGCATTTCCACTCATAAACTTCTCTTAACTGGGACACATGCATGCGCTCTGCAAGTTATGCATGTTCACAACACAATCGGATATGYTCAGCCCTACTGTCAATCTTACCTTGATTCAATTCACTGACTTGCCATAAAGATTTTGAAAGTCCATACTCTCCTTCCCCCAAAAAAACAACATGCAACACTAAAACAACCCTAACAAGCAATTACAATTCTTCATTCCACTTCAGGAAAAGAAAGAAAGGTTATATTTGATACTCCAAAAGTAACTTTAGAAAGGCATAATGCAATTGCTGCAGTTGGAGCCGACCCAAGGACAATGGAATGCATAAACCTATTCTTGCAAAATGTACCATGAAATGGCCAAAAGTTATCATGAACACAATTCTATTACTCAGCTAAAAGATAGAAAGTGTAATTCTAAGCTAGAGTACTTGAGTCAGTATTAACTAATTGAAAAGTATATCATCCTCTGCATCACAAATCAACAAACCTTTCCAACTTTCTATTTATTGAAGGATTCTAATACAATACTAACATACATMATTTCAAAGAAATAACCCAAAACATTTAAAATGGCCTCAGCTATTTTTAGAATTTGACTACAAAAGGGTAAGAGAGAGATATACCCTAGAAGTCTAAGATTATATGAGTGTAGCTCACATCTCCATTTTTAATCTTTTGTAGTTCTCAACAAGCACTCAAAAATTTGCAAGTTTGCATGCAAACAAGTTTACACACAAGTTCTCTGGAAAAATGGATGTTAAATCTACTGTTACAGGATTATTGTTTACTTCGCTTTCTGGAAYACAGAAAGAGCATTGCTTTAACAATTATTTTTTACATTTCAGTTTATTAATCGTTAATTGGCCATATTAGAAGATAAAAACTCCYATCTTTGATCAGGGTCATCATAGAGAGGCAATATAATCATAAACCTGAATATTGTTTAATACTGAAAATAGATTATTACATCTTTAAGCAAATGCACAAAGCAAAATATACAGAAAATAATTTTGGCCATGGGTATTCTATGGCTTTTGAAGACTGGCAGCACCACTACMATGAAACTGGAAGCCATATGTTTTCCCTGTCAGCTGCTTAATACGTTTCTAATGTTTTGTGGGCCACAGTTCACTTAACGAATTCAGTGTAAGAATTTACCACCAGTATCAGACCACAAGCCATCTCAGAAGAGACAGTTTCTTATATTAGTTAATTGCAGGTATTCTATTACCTTACAGGAAATTTTAGTTTCTAAAAACAATCATAAAGAATTTCTGAATCAAAATATTCTTTCTATGTAGTAATATTAAGCAATATGGGAAGATTAAGCATTTCCTTACCAAGGCAGTATCTAATCTTGAAGCYACAAAATAAGAACTAAAATTATTGGGCACGTTCTGTTTCCTTGTTAGGGCTCAACTGCCCAGTCCCATTACACTGTACCACATGTATTCATTTGCTCTTACTTCATCCAGTCCAGGATATACATAATTATTGGCTCTATCTTGTCTTCTAGAGCTCTAGAGCAATAATGTGCTGAGGGCACTGAACTGTCACATGGCCTTCTTGTACACCAGAGGCTCCTTTAAAAAGTAGCACTCAGAATACAGGCATAGGATAAGAAATGCATTTTTCTTACCATTGCAGAAGAAGTCATGGGAAAACTGRTATGTAATTATTTTCCCTTTATATTATTAAACACAAAGCTACATGTTCAGGGAGATGAGTGCTRATTAATTTCTTTGCTAAGTCATTTCTGCCTCCTTGCCATTTATGGCTTAGTGTTATTGGGCAGTAATTTATGATGAGTGATATCTGATTTTATTTAGTGGTACCTCTAAACAGAATATTTAATACCACCAGATATGCTTTACGCTAATGCATGGTGTAGTCAGGATTCAGATACACTTAAACTGATTAAGTAAGTTTGTTTTCTCTATTTGAATCTGCAAAGCATAGTACTGGAGAAGGAAGTGTTTTGTTTATATTTTTCATGACCGAATTTTTAAGAGCTTAATTCACCAGAATTCAATTCCTAGTCTGCGTTAGTCTAATAGTACTAAATAGCTGGGCTCCTGAAGCAATTTCTGTTCATGTCAGCTCTGCAGGTTACAGATTCAAAATCAGAGAAAGGTAGTCTGGCCTCCCAGAGACTTCTGGACCTCAAACTTTCATGACATTTCCTGGGTTTTTATCAATGTAAATCTTGTGCTGATCTTCACCCACAATCTAGCAAAACATTTCCGTGTTCCAGTAAAACACCTGTCAAAGAAACCTGTTCCCGTTAAAATACAATGGAATCTTAGATTCTGAATAGATTTCCTAGAGCACAGAATATCGAAGTTAAAAAGGCTTTATGTATTTTACCTTCCAAAACTTCCTAGCAAAACAGTATTAAGAACAGATCTTTTCACATTTTGAAAAGAGACAGAAAAGATAAAAATACAAAAATTTGCCTATTTTTTAAAATGTGGTTGAGATTTGAGATTTTAAACTGATAAAATTTGAGGAGCTGCAGTTCTTTTACATTGACCCACTGCAATTTAAAGTGTTTTTAAATGTCTTGTGTTGGAGGTTAGGATTTTTTCCTTTTTTTTTTTTCCTGCTCTTAGGGAATTTTCTCCCATATGTTGCTAGGAGACAATAATGACCACATACTTAAAGAGAGACAAAGTTGTCACAGCTCAGGGGAGGGGTACAGCTGTTTTACCTGGGGGTTTCTCTGGGAAGGGSAGCGACGCCACTAGATTTGGGACCGGGAAAACAGACTTGGGTGCAGCTCCGAGATTATTTTCTTGCTCCCACAGYTTGGGAGAACAGTGGAGCTACTGGTCCGAGACAAAGGGGAATTTGCCGCCGCCAGAGCCCATCCCTGCCTTGTTTTTCCTGCCTTGGGTGAGATTTTGCCTCTAAGAGCAGCCATTGAACTGGGACCTTACTGGCACCCTGCCTCACTGGAAAGGACTCTTGCCATYTCTTTGGGTGCTTCAGAGGAAAACCCGGACTCTGAGCCCTCCCCTGCCCAGCTGTGTGGGGTGGTGGCTGCAGAGGAGCCGGGGCTGCCGGTGCCCAGACCCGCTGCTCTCTACCGCCACAGCCTCGGGGTTTTCCACTACACTCCATCCCAGCACCCCGCGTCCACCCGACCCCCGCAGCTCCTGCCAAGGCTGTGGAGTTCTCTGTTACATTTTGTTTGCCGCTGCAGGGRCGTGCCTCCCGCTGTGGTCCAGCCGCWGCTCCGCGGTTCCGGCTGCGGCCCATTCCCCATCCAGCCCCGCCCGCCATTAGCGCCGGGGCAGAAGCGACTGAGCCTGGGCACAGCGCCCCCTGCGGCGGGGGGGAATCAGCGCACCTGCCGGGAGCCACCAGCGCCTCTGGCGGCCGTGTCCAGAACTGCACCAAGGGGAAGCACTGCAGGAGCGGGAAGAGATTCCATTGGGTTTGTGGTGTTCAGCTTGTTGGTGCTGCTGTTGTTGCTGCTTGTTTGCCTTGTTATCCATATACATACTAGTAAAGAACTGCTACTCCTTTTCCCCTTATCATTGCCTGAAAGCCCCTTAATTTCTAAGTTGTAATAATTCAGAGGAAAGGGGTCATATTCTCCATTCCAAGACAGGTTCCCACCATCCTTGGCAGATACCTATCTTTCAAACTAAGACATCTTGGAAGTTATACTCAACCTAATTATACTCTGAATGTGGCTCTTTGTCACTTGGTCRTTGCTTACCCATTTATAGCCATCATTTTCATGATGAATCACAACTGGCCAAAACAGTAATATAAATGCAATGTATGTTCTACCCTCCCACTTTATGATTAATTCTACTAGTGGTACAGATTTGCATGAATGAATGTCAGTGTRTTTTCTGCCCTGAACATTTCCTACTGGCTTCAATTCAGCCCTGCTGACATTTATTACAAATTATAGCTAAATATTCTTGATTTAATGGCTGTGGTGGCCCCTGATCTGAAGGTGATGTCAGTAATAAAAGCAGACAAGACTAGCTTATAAAAAATATTAATCAGATTGTGTTTGCACATATAATAGAGAGGCTGCACAGACATAGCAACAAAATGGAATGACAGCCTTTAAAATGCAGCTGCTGAAAGTCAAGGGTTCAAGAACAAATCACCTGCATTATTTTTTTGTCCCTCTCCATTCTTTTACCATCTCTCTGAAGCACCTGTGACAACAGTATGATCATAGTCAAAAGGGTCAGTTTCACTTTTGAGCCTCTTTCCACAAATAAAAATGAATACCATAAATCACAGTGTAGTCACACCTACTGTCATTGTTAATTCTTCTACCAGAGAAGCATAAGAAATTAGAGGCACTTGTCACAACTGAGTCAGAGATACATCTGCAGAGTCACATTTATCTTAGRTTAATATGAATTATATTAAAAACCTCAATTCTCCCCACCATGTCCCCCAAATCCAAAAATGTTCCCATACTTAGGGGAAAAAATACGTTGTTCGCCAGAGCTACAGAGCAGGCAAGAAAATAGCTTAAGTAGTTTTGCAAGGTACACATATATGTCATAGAGAAGGACTGGAGAAAACACAAAAATAAGAATACTATACAGTTTTACTGTTGAGGACAACAAAGAATTTTCCCCTTGACCTGTGAATGAGCAGCTGCTGTGTGACTAGGATGACAAAGGTTAATAGGRTCCCTAGGTTTTAGTCAAGCAGTGCTACTATCTTCTCCAGAATATTCTAGRAAGAATCCGAGAGCATCCAAATCAAAATCAGTAAGGATACTGCCTGTAGACCTCTGATGTGTGGGCAAAGGGGGAAATAAATCATACTTACCATGTTTAGAGGTGCCACACAGCACTGTATCTCTGCTTTCACTTGTATTATCACTGTGCAAATGGTTTAAGAAGAATTTTTTTCATCAYCTTCTCAAGGACTGGAGGTGCAGAACTGGCCTGTAATTTTTCCCAACTCATCGTCTCCAAGGATGTATCCCATGGGATTCTTCCAGGCATATACCTGAAACACAGAGCYTTGTGCCTTCCTTCCCCTTTTAAGATGATGAACCCACAATCTTATGGTCACTGTAGCCAAGGCTGCCCCTGACTCTTAAATCTATGACTGGTTTTTCCTTGCTCATAAGCAGCAGGACCARCAGAGCACCTTGCCTTCTTGGCTCCTCAATCACTCATCATCCACATGCTCTAGAAAATCTCCTAGAAAATCTCTAGAAAATCAAGACTGCTTGAACCCTTTTGTTTTGTCCCTCCAAAAKATATCCCATAATGACCAGGGCCTGTAAATGTAATGTTTCTTCTTTCTGAAGGACACCTCAGCTACTACTTCTTCCTGCTCAAGAGATCTGTAGCAGGTACCCACAGCAACAGCAACCATGCTGGTTCACCTCATGACCTTCATCCATCCACAAGGTCCCATCTGGCTCCTTACCCATTCCTGGACCCAGCTCCATACACTCCAGCTRCTCTCTCACATAAAGGGCAAATCATTCTCCTCACTTTCCTCTTCTTATTTCTAAGGAGCCTGCATCACTCCTGAACCAACAACCCTCCTTGTTCCTTAGTCTAGAGCCACATCAATGACAGTCCTTAATATTTTAATTAGACTGCTCTCTCCTATTAATCACATAAAATATTTTCTGTATGGAAAGATCCATGCTCAAGTCACATTTTGGGTATCAATAACAAAATATCACCATTCATCAGTAACAAACAGGACTTGAAAGAAAGTGTCTCTTTTCAACAAATCCACAAAACCCCAAACAGTATGTTTAAAAAGTCCTTTTTTCCTTTTATTTTATAATGAGGACATTTAAAAATTTATAAGCRTCTATTTCTCAAGGCATACATAATATGAATCAATGCATATTTAGAATATTTTACATACCTACAACTGTTGTATCTAGGTTTCAGACACATCTAGTATTACCTAACAGCCTTTTCTCATCTATTGTTCATGTGAAAATAGCATCCTGTACCCTGTTTTTCTCTTCCCTTACCAACTTGCGAATTCACAGCAATACTTTGTTCTTAATTCATTTACCAAGAAAGACTTGTGCACCAATAATTCCTTATGCAGATTAGAACTTCTAGAAGCAGGGGTTGTTTTATCTATATTTATCTCCTGTCTAATGCAACTATGTTTCTTCTTTTCTGACAGGCACCAAATAAGGAATGTCCACATCACAGATTTTAATTACTTGAAATCTTTTTTTTATTGATCACAGGCAGCAAAGTAGCTCTTGTGTTAACCTTTCAAAATGACAATTTAAGTTATGCATAAAGTGATCTTTTTTAGCTCTATTTCTACAGATTATATATATTGTATTATATTACTGCTACAAAAAGTGTGTTTTAATTGTATACCAAAAAGGTGCTTAGGAATTGGCCTCATTTATAAGAGCTGCTTGACTGCTTATAGAGAGTCTAAGCAGCTAAAGACAAAAGCTTAGGCATTTTGTTGGTGCAAWGCCTATTGTATTTGTTCCGATTTTTATGCCAGCCCCTCTCATTCAGACTCTGCATGGACCTCACATTTTTTGTGTAGCAGAGGCTTGAATGAAAGACAGTGGCTGCATATAAAAATGTGTCTGCTGAACGGCATTTAGACAGAATACAAGCACCTCACGTGGCTAACATGAAATTTAATGAAAATTCACCTTCAGATCAGGAAGATACTGGCAGTGTTCAACTACCTCTCTAAATGGTTTCACATCATTCCCACTTCATCAGGGAAGAYTGACTTGTACCTCACTGGGCATGCWGTAGTTTGACACTACATAATTCATTTACATGGCATACTAAAGAGGAGGCACAGATTGTGAATTGTTGTGTCCTCAGAGTTTTGATAGCTCACAGGCAGTGACCACTAATGAGAAGCTTCCAAACATATTTTCTTTGACACAAGGACCCTTCTCTTGGGATTTACAAAAATAAGGATTCTGGTGGATTCATGACAACATYCTGAAACATTTCTACAGAAAGCAATGCCACTAATGCACTTGCTTAGTACAAAACAGCTGGCACAGGAAAGAAGATTGGCAATTTGACATGTTGGGGTTTTTTACTGTTTAAGTAACATACAATTTCTTGATTCTAAACCAAGTTCAARTCAAAGGAAAGAAGGATTACCTTCTGGCTACTGGCCTAGTGACCAGAATACCATTTTTTTTCCTCTGTGTTTCATCWTCAAAAGCAGAAGAGATTTGGTTTATTCTGCATGGAATTTCCGTGATAAACAATCAAATTAATAATAATTTGGACAACTATATTATTCATGTTTTCAAAGTTTTTTGGGTTTAAGGTTTAATTCCATATTACTTCAAGGTTATAAAAGATACTTAACTAATTTCATTAGCACTTTAATGAAGGATTTCATTTTTTATTCTCTCTTTTCTATTTTTTTCCTTATATTATGCAAAACATTTCTGCAGTAAGTGTGCAGTTGATATGCAAGATTAAGGAAATGCTTCTATAGAAGTCTTCAGAAAGACGAAGTCAAATAAAGAACACTAAATTCTTTAGTGAAATCCACAAGGGGAAAGACAAATCAAAACAAAAACATGCCAAGATTTTCTTTAAACAGAAATATTGACATTGTTATTTAAACTAAACACAAGTGCACATTAAGAACATTTTCTATTTTTTCTTGGACTGGACACTAAATGTCTACATTCTTCCTAAAAACATTGCCAAAGGCAAATCAGTTACTAACAAAAAAAAATTATTATGTGTTCTTAAGTAGCTTGTCATTACATCTCTTTTTGCATTAGTTACAACATGATGCCTGCATTTTCATTAAGACCACATTTTACAATATGGCACATTCTCTCTCTATTATTTCTCTCTCAAAGCCTGCAAGCCAGGTGGGAAAAGTCAATAGGTTTTGTGACATTGAGCATTCCTACCACAGTATCTCAGCTTTGTGTTTTCATTGTCTGCTTATTATGCAGAAAATCAAATTGCCAATACATCCTTTTGCTTAAAGCTGTAAACACATAGAAGATCACAGTCAACACTAGCTCTGTCACCACTGATGCACATGTAGCAGGTGTCTACAAATGTCTTCTTAACAATTTTGTTTTGAAAGCCCCTTCAAATGAAAACAGTCATGTAAATGAATTAGGGTCATTGCTTGYCAAGGTCTTCAAATATATGCCACTCCAGAGTGAATAAGACTTTCCCATTGTGCTGTGTCTAGTTCTTCTCTGATATATTTCAGATCATTTACCTAAAAAAAATTATGACAGTAATGGAAAGGAGGGCACTTCTGCCAACTCATTTACTCAATTTAAGTATCAGAGTATGTAAAATTTGCAATACATATTACAGTTCAACATTTCTGTGAATATATCTCCCAGACTAGGTCCATAAGCACTGGTACCACTGAATCTAAATGAATCAATTATCTGTAATACATCTGAAGGTGGCAAACTTGAGCATAAGAACAAACTTGGAAATAAGCTAAGAGTTAGAACTAGAAAGCATCAGGTGTCAATCATTTAATTACAAGAAAATATTTTCTAGTGAAATTCTGTCAGCCTAAAGATAAGATTAGCTCTATGAGATCTTTTTTTTCAAGGTTTGCCAGTCTACATGTTTGAAATTAATATCAGGAAAAGCTTTTTTCTGCTGAGACTGACAATTTTGAAGATTGTCAGATCTTCAGATTGACAAAAACATCACAGCAAGAATTGACTCTCCATCACYACTTCTACATTTGAAATCAGAAGTCACTGAAGGTTTATTTCTTAAACAATGGATGGAGAGATCAACTAGAGAATTGGCATTTAAAATATATGTTCTAGATGTAAAACTTGTGTTTTCATCTCAGTAAGGTGGTGCCAGATGCACAGCAAAGTATGTCAGTTTTTACATGACAAAACTCTCTGAGACAGCAGAAACATATGAACAGAGAAAAATATATCACTGCTGAAAGTTTATTYTACTCCAAATGCATTTAACACAGACACCACAAGTGTGATATCACATACGCACACACAATTTCAGGTTAGTCAGTATACTTGTCTGTATTTGACAGAGTAAAAGTCATCATTCTCAGAAAGGAGTTATCTTCAGTCTTCAGAAGATCAGTAGCAATGCAATTCATTCCTTTTAATTTATATTTAACATTACTGATACAAAGACCGGTAGGTCTTTTCCAATTCAGTGCCACATTAGCCTAGTGTCAGTCCATGGATCAACAGCTATGCACCAGCCAATGGCTATGCAACACCATTTCCTTGCTAGCAAAACCAGTGGAAGTGCAAAGGTATGAGGGTCCCACTTCAACAGCGTAAGTAGAATTAAGTAGATATAAATCACAGACTTTCTRTTAATTTCCTGTTAATAAAGAGACAGCTACAACTTCACAATAAACTACACTGCAAATCATTCTAAATGTTCTTGGACAAATTCTCCAATAACACCATTAGCTGTTGAGAGCCACTCAAAACAGCCATGAAATAAGAAACAAGATTCCCAAAAATCCTAAATACAATGCCCTCTAATATCTCTTAGTTAGGGTCACTGCTGTCATACTTTAAAATGCTTTAAAAAGCAAAGGCAAAAAGCAATTTTTTTTTTTTTGAAGTTAAGCTCTGTGATGCAAAGCCATGTTAACAGAAATTTTCCTGTAAATCTAGATTGAGGTTCTCTCAGCTGAAACAATTCCATTCTGTTTCTCTGGAGCTTCAGCAGCTGAATAAGAAACATATTCACAGAAAACATAGACAATAAAATATACCTACACCTAACAATCCAATTGGTTTTAGCTGATAGATAGAATCTAATGCTTAATGAATGCAAAGTTCCCAGTTCAATGTTCGAGTGGCTAAACTGCATAGACTATTTCAAAATAAAAACATTTCCTGTCTTTTGGTGATCAGGCTTCCATTTTAAGCAGACGTGATAAAAAGCTGAGAAGGACTCAAAGAATGAGGACACTGAAGACTGAGAGAATAAGCCTTTTTCTGCTTTTTACCATCTTTATATGTTAMCTTTTGAGGCATTTTTCCTGAATGGGCATGCAATCCAAATACAGAATTTTTGGAAAATTGAGTAAACAGAATACCTGTAAGTGTTTTCTTTCACCTGTAGCACAGTAACTTAATGTTATTGCACTGAATTGCTGTATATATTCAATGGTATTCATGGCTCTGTAAAAATACTGCAATAGTTAATGAAAATATTATCCTTATTCAAGGATAATATAGTAAGGTTAGTAATTTTCTAAAAGTTGCATGGATCTTCCTCTTTATTAGCTGAAGAAGAACAAGAACCTTGATATTCAAACCCCACTGGGAGGGTTTACATACTGGTGTTGATATCTTATTCTAATACAGTTATTTATTTCCACAGCAACTTTTTAGAAATTAAYATGCTGTACAGTTCAGAAAATATTTTAGGAAATAATATTTTTGATGGCAACACATTGGGCATGAATCATTCTGTCTCCCACATTTGCACTTGTGATTAGTCTATGTTGCATCAATTAGTTCAAAAACRTTCAGCAACAGGTTGATTGTATCTTTAAATCAGTCAAAAGAACTTATTGGTTTTCCTTGCCAAGTGACAAATCCAGTTACCATTATTAGTATACTTACAGGCACCCTTCGATATATATTGATAGTTTCTTGGCCTTATCAGCAGCATCCAATTAACACAGCAGCATACAATTAGTACAATTTTAAATCACCAAAGTACTATCATCTACGTAAGTGGTGGCAAAATATAGCTATTGTCGAATTTTGTGCCATTAGATAATGACTGTTTACTGAGGGCTATATACCTAATAAATTATCCATTATGTGGGAATTTGTGATGCAGCATATTATTAAGAATAATCACTTTACTCCAAAACACAGTTTGAATTCACTTCAGCTGGCAAAATTAAAATTCCGAGATATCTAAGCTTCTTGTTTTCCATGGGTACCACTGTTGACCTTAACAACTAACTCCAGCAGCTAATATTTGCAGAAAACCAACCATGACCCAGGTAAKGGCAAGGTAATAACAAGACAGACAGCCTAAGTCCTTCAGTAAGAATGACATAATGTTTACTGCCTTGTTCTCACTCTCTCTATCCTTCCCATCTGCTACATCTTCAAACAAATTCATCACCTATACATYTGACTACTGCTTTCAAATACTGAGGGCAATAACAGTAACAACTCGCATCTGTGGAATGCTTCTCTTTTCATCTTTGAGCAGCACAAAAAGACTGAATCCAGTATTCTCAGTCCAGTCTCACCATTCCATTTCTTGAAACTATATTTGCATTTATTGTCATATCATATATTCTGTTTCAAAACCCTTCTAAGTTTAGTATCTTTCTGATTAGTCATTTCTGAAAGAAATTACATTCAAATATACCTCTATTTTGCTAGGCCAACTTACCTCAGGTCAGATTCTGCACTATTTATACACAGTTCATATACATATTTTATTGTAGTTCAGCTGGAGGAAAAAAGAAGAGAAAAAAGACACAGGTTTTAAAAATACTGCAAGTTATTAGATACTACTCAGCTTTCTTCACTCAGGATATAAAAAARCAGATGTCTTTACTAACAGAAATATTTCAAATTCCTTATTGATGGGGTGTTTTCTGTCATCATTACAGAAATGCAGTTTACAGTACTGCTGCAACCTACAGGTAGAAAAGAAGCCTTTCATAAGGAGGAAAAATTATGGCATWAGGCTCTGTGGTTCATATAGCTCCTGGACTCTGCTTTTTCCACCAAGAATTGAACACATAAAAAAGCAAATCTTGTGTCAGAGGCTTTGACAACTTTTATKTGAACTGATCATAGAACAATCTGACATGGTTTGATGTCATGTGCTATGCTTTCAGTATGTTGAGGTTCAGTTGTTCTACACAACACAAAGACAASAACATTCAGGTAACATATGGGCATGGTGTTCCACTAACCTGAAGCACTGGGACATTTGCTGCAACTCTATGCCACTGAGGAAGGTTTCCATCATGGAAAGAATCAGGGCATAACACAGGAACAGTACCTGTCAGCACTGCAGAAAAACATTCTGTTACTTACCCACATACCTGTAGAAAAAAACGGTGATGCAACACCAAGAATTGAGCTGAGGCATTTTTCTCTTCTTTTTTTTTTTTTTTTTCTTAACGAGACAACATCAGGACAGCTGTCTACAAACCAGTTTCAGCATCATGGAAGTGGGTAACATGCAGACCAGGAGCAGAAGCTTAGCACAGAAAGATTAGTTAATCAATAATATATTTCCATCCATATCTTTGATTCTTCCAGTGTGAGAGATATGCAGTCTTGCATTGCCTAAGAAATCACCAAGCAGTTTTGTAGTGGTGGTTTTCTAAGAAGCAGATGAGAAAACCCTTAGGAGATTTGCACATTCTGGGAGAACAGCTTGCACTTGGTAAGCTGCACAAATAAGAAAAAGTGGAACAGAAAAACAAAGATTCATTCTGGTGTGATAGRTTGGTTACTCTAAAATCCTTAGTTATATTCAGTATTAAAGGCTGAAATTTACATAATAAGAAAAATTTCGATTTTCATTACATGTATAGAGCTACTCAGATAAACAAAAAAGACCATTACATCCTACATTAAGCATAAACAGCAAGGTTTTGGTACTGGCAAGGAGTGGTGCATCAGGGGTAGCATCTGTGAGAAGAGGCTGGGGCTGCTCTGTGATGGACACAGCCAATTCCAGCTGGCTGCAACAGACCCACCACAGGGTCAAGATGGTGGTGCCTCTGTGAGAGTGTTTTTAAGACAAGGAAAAAGATCATGGACAGGCAGAGGGGTGAAAAAGCTAGAAACAGCACATCTGAGAAAAAAAGAAAGGAGGAGGTACTTCATCACAGAGATGAGATTTTCCCATTGTTCATGGAGTAGACAATGGTGGAATAGATTTGTTTCCTGAAGTAACCCACCCTGCATCAGGGAAAATGTATGAKGAGCAGCAGCAGAGAGAAACTGCCACTTCCAGAATACAGTCCCATCCTGATCTTCAGGCCCCTTTCCTGTGACACAAGAGGGGAAGGGTAGAAGTGTTGAGAGTGAAGGAGTGAAGCTAAATGTGCAGAAAGGGGGATGCAATTCTTTAAAAGTTGTCTTCTTGTTTCCCACTACCTGAATCTGTTGAATTGTGAGTACACTGAAGTAATTCTTTCCATGTCAAGTCTGGTTTGCCTGCATCAGTAACTGTTAAATGAGCTCTCTGTCTTTATCTCAATTTTTAATTTTTCTTGTCCCAGTTTCTCCTCCCATCTGACAGATGGGAAAGTGAGAGAGGTTGGGTGCATGGCCCTTGGAGCTAACTCTCCACCCATCCATAGACTGACACAAAGGCCGACATTTGGGCTCTCGACATTTGGGCTCTCTTGTCATGTGTCTTGGACAGTAAGTCTGGGCAAAGGCCTAGGAGAAACTGGTGCTTGACTGAAAGCAATGAATTACTAGTTGCATTTTAGGCTAACCTGAAAAAAGAAGCCTTCCTTGTTGGTAATCCTGATAATTGCTAGGTTTATTTTTAGTTATTTATTATGACAGCATTAGCACTTAGCCTCTTGATACTTAGTTCCAGTATATGTGTGCATAATGATTACATTTTTCCTTTATTTGTCTTTCTTTGCTAAATTCAGTAACAGTGCACTAGGATAGATCCACTTCATTGGCAGACACATACTCAAAACACATTTCTACCAAGCACACTCTTGCACTTTACCTTATGCACACTATTGAAATTGAAGGTATTAATAAGAATGTGTTTACAATATTAAGGGGTGAGGGAATTAATCSAAAAAGTGGGGAGAAGTACTGAGAGTCAGGACAATATAGTTTTGACATACTCAGGAGATGCATCCTTTGAATTAATTTCTAACTAATAGTAGCCAGCAATTTCTGTGTGTTTTTAAAACTACCTTCACAGTCAGAAAGTATCTCACCATGTTAGAGACAAATCTTACATCTCTCCAAGTACACTGTACTCCAAATACAACCAAAAATTTATTGTTTCAGAAAGGGTACATGAGCAGGATACACTAACAAGGCTAGTRTTCAATAAGATATGCCAAATTTTGCATTGCAAATCAATTTATGACACTTGTTAATGGCTCACTGAACTTCCAGGGATTCCTCTGATTAAATCTTTCTCTTCTATTTTATTTAATTCACTGAGGTTGAACTCCCCTGAGAAGTCTAAGAAGTTCAGAATGGACATTCTAGTGAACATCAGAGAAAATCCCATCCTCTTCCCTATGGTATAAATATTGATATTGAAGAGCCCAGAGGTGGGAAAAATCTCACTAGTAATAAGTAACAAAATGACTGCAGTAAAAAAGACAATGTGTCAAGCTGAGGTGAAAATATTCACACGCTGAACAAAAGGATATCAATTTTAATGATGCGGAAGTTGCAAGAAAGTAACAGAAATTCCGCATATCTGGTGTTTTATCCTAGAGCAACCCACCCTGAGCACCTTCCACAAACATAAGATGACAAGAAAACTAAACACATAGATCCACTGCACCAGACACTTTCACGGCAATCAAACCACATACTTATCTAAAAGACTTCATTACCTTCCCTGCTAATTTAACAAAAACAAGAATCTAGTATAATTCCTAAAGCTCACTGAAGTCTGTGTAACTGCTTCAGGAATTAATGGCTCTGAAGGCTTACAGGTTTTGAAAGAGAAGAATTTCCACTGACAAAATCAAGTACCTGAGGTGACAATACAATCCTTAAAATTAGCTTGTCATTTTATCTCTGGGCATACTTTCAAATATACTACATATAATTGATTGTATCAGGTAAAAGGAATGTTTCCTTATATTTCATCACAGCTTCTCACTGAAGTACACAGAAAAATACCAAATGAACCAGCAATACAGCTGGCATATAAGCTGAAAGAGCTATGAAGAATGCAAGTAGGAGAGGATTTCACTACTCAGTGTTCGTGTCTTCACAGATCATAGTAGGGGAAAATAAGTAATTGMCATTTGCATCAGGGAACACTCCACTCAAAATCACAATATCAAGACTGCATTAACACAGGATATCCCATAAGTTTATCATTGTRGGATCATTATATCTGATCCTTACAGATTTATCCTTACAGATTTTGATTGTTAGGAGGAAAAAATCTCACTTTTAAGTCTTCTTCTAAAGTCTTAATTCCTGCTATTCAATCTCATCAAAAAGAACACATTATTTTTTGGCAGGAGCCTTTGCAAGTATTTGAAGACTGTCAGCTCATATTCACCATTCTGCTTGCCTCTATGCTAAACATCTTCAAACTGTTCCATCTTTTCCTGAYAGTTGAGGTTTCTTCTTGACTTCTTCAGGAAAGAGCTCAGCTTTTCAGAATGACTTTGATTTTCACTTCATATGCCAGTGTGTTTTAGCCAGTCTTAAACTAGTGATATTGRCAAATTCAGTAGRTACACTCTTCACCATTTCTTWGAACAGTTTGCAGATTTATCTCCTAACCCTGTTTTGGGATTCAATTCTGTTTGTATAATCCTGAAATTGTTTTTGATAATACAATTTGGGTTTCAAAGACTAAAAAAAGGACAAATATTTGTGGGAAACAACTATGTAGCAATGTATAGCCCCYTAGAAACTGTAAATTTACTTGGAATGTATACAGATGTTAACTAAACAATGTATAGGTGCCCCCATAAACTCATTTGCTAGATTTTTAAGTGTATATTCATATATTAAAAGTCCTGAATTMTTTTCTTAGGTAAAATATAAATCATATAAATATTACCATCTAATTAATATTTAAAGAAATTTAGCCAGAATATTATTACCCATTTTTAATATATAAAAACAGCCAGCACTTAATCATAARATCATAGAACRGTTTGGGTTGAAAGGAACTTTAATTATCTAGTTTCAATCACCCGGCCACTAGAGCAGGATGCYCAAAGCCCTAACCAACCTGGCCTGGAACACGTCCAGGGATGGGGCATCTACAGCTTCTGCAGGAAGCCTCTTACTGTCCCTCACCATCCCTAGTCACCTTGACCTCCATTACTTCTATTCCACATTAAACACTATCATGTCTCTAAAGTAATTATTCAACTATTTGCTAGCTTAAGCAMTGATCCTCATTTTCAGYTGTATTACCTATGAAACTTATGTCYTTATCATTAATGAARTCAAGYAATACATCTGTCTTAATTCATCTATTGCTTTATGCAAATATGATCACAACTTTAAAAATCACTGGTTTATAAATTTATGCACTTTGGGTTGTTGATGGAAAAACTACTGTTTTCTAAATCAGTGGGCATCCAAATTAAGCATATACAAATATACATGTGGAAAGTTTTACTGGACATTGTTTGCTCAAAAGTATTAGCTACTGCAAACAAAATTAAATTCACTGAGAMATTTAAACCTCTGTCTGCTTTGCAGCATATAGTTAAAATTTAAATGTTAATAATTAATTTCACACTTCATATTTAACRATAGCAGGGCAATTCCTTCCTTTGTCYRGCTGGTGATGCTGGGCCTGATGTACCCCAGGACAGGATTGACCCTCCTGGCTGCCAGGGCACTGCTGACTCAGATCCAACTTGCCAGGGACCAGGACCCCCAGGTCCCTTGCTGTGGCACTGTTTGGCAGCATCTCATTCCGCAGTCTGTCCATACATCCAGGGTTGCTCCATCCAGCTGCAGAATGGGGAGCCTTTCCATGTTAAACTTCATGCACGTAGTGATTGCCCAGCCCCCTGATTTGTTAAGGTGTCTCTGCAGAGCCTCTCTGTACTTCAGAGTGTCAATAGCTCCTCTCAACATAGTATCACTAGCAAACTTACTTATTGTCTTTAATGTCATCACTATTATGAAATGAATGCAATTTCATTTCCATTTATGGTATTCACTGGCATTTTTGTAAAGACYTACTACTTTAAATCTTTGATCAACAATGCTGTTAAATTCCCTGTATTACCATTAGGACCAAGCAAGATAAAGGAAAACAACATTGACTCAATCTACTAAAAAGTTTCCTTAATATTTCTTCCTTTGAAGAAATTAAAGGAAGAGTGTGTGTACTTCTTAAATTRAAAAAAWAATAAAWAAGGTTGGCAATTTGTTCTATGTTACTGAGAATCAGAAAATCCTGCAGGCAATTTGATTGTTTTATGATCCAAATCTACTCAGTAGACAACAAACAAGTACACAAGATGGAAGTCCTTTTTTTACTTTGCCTCAGAGCTCTTTCGGGTTGGATTCATAATTCCTTTCATCAGTTTTCTGAAGTCCAGCAATAAGCTATGATGCTGAATCTCACCATCACTCCCCCTTCAGCACACAATCTGCTTCTGATTTGCCGGGCTCAAACATACCCCTGTAACCCCTCCCAATAAACTCTTTAAAGAAACGATGTCAAATAAAGTCCCCAGTCTGTCTCTGACCTCCCAGCAGCACACTTATCTATGCTGCATTAGTAACAAACACTGGGTTTCACTTCCTATTGCCCTGACATCTATAACCCCCTAGATGATAGAGGAAATACAACCAACATAACCAAGGAAGAACCACGAARGAACTTCAAGTGGTAGGCACAAGGGACAGATACCAAGGCCACAGTGGTCATCACAGTCTGCTGCACTCTGCAAAGTTACAAAGGGTGAATTCTTCTATCGGAAACATAAACAACAGCACAGAGACTTTTACAATGCAGTCCAGCAGTAAGCTTGACTTCTAAGACATAAAAAGAGCAAAGAGCCCAGGCYCTACAGCCGTTCATTACACATAGAAAGAATGGTTGCTGGTCATAAAGACTTACTAACATGGAACAGCCCATATCTACACTTGTAGTGGTTTCATGTTCACTAATTTTGCTTTCCCGGCCAATGMACCAAATAATGTGGTGGWTTTTCTGCTGTGAGTTAGGATTAAGAAAAAAAGCAAAGCAGGCTCAAAATTAAAAGATATAAAGATAGTTTTATTTACACACACTAAAAGGAAAGAGAAAAAAACAGAAAGAATCAAAATGAAACCTTCAAAACACTTCCCCCTCCCCCACCAGCTTCTTTTCTTTCTCACAGACATTGTATAAAGGCAAGAACTCAGAACCCAAGGTCTGCACCCCTTATAAAATAATCTTTCATCAGTCTCTTTAGAGAGAGAAGTCTCTTCTGGATATGGTAAATCTCCACAAGGACAGAAACAGTCTACTTGTAGCTCTTAGCTCTCACAGAAGACAGCTGCCCAGAAAATTCTGTCTCTTTGGTTCTCCCATGAAGGCAGCTTTTCCCATCAGCTGCACTTGGGTTATGGACCTTATGCATTCTGGGGTGTTATTTTAAAAAATTAACAGTTCAAGGGCAAAGGATGTTCTTCATCCCACTCAAGGGCAGAAATATCTCTCACTTCTGCTCAAAGCATTGGCACACAGGACTTTACCACATCAAGCATCTTACTCAAATACCTCAAAGGAACACAAAGTCTCTGCTTCACTTAGTCYATTACAAATACCTTTGCTCAAAAACCACCAATCTGAACAGTCATTTCCCCAGTTCATATTCTCCATGGTTTAACATATTATAGTCTGTTATCACAATTCACAAAAGATTTTCAGCCTAAGCGTCTTCTCAT